>CAEGAE010023775.1:0-22442 GCA_903067095.1 Girardinus metallicus | reverse complement strand
CATTTATGCAAAAATATTCTTTTCATCCAAAATCAGGAGAAATCAACCATGTTGAAAGGTGACATGTATTATGTTGTATTATGTTGTTCCATACATGTTAATTGTCACGGTCTCATACTTCTCCATTGTCCCTGCATGTCAGTCAACACCTAAAGACTAAGTTGTTTGCAGACCTAGGTTTTATATTTCCTAATTGTCAGGATTTCTGAAGTTTTCCTGTTCTGGAAACTGAAGGGTTTCTAAGGAAAGCAGAGGATCATTTGGCCCCACCGAAGAGCCACTCCCACTGAAATTCCACAAATACATTATCTGCACATGTGTGGTATGTCTTTTACCACATACTTGTTGTTCTGTGGTCATCTTTGAATTTAAATCTATAAGTCTAATGATGACTTACAGCAGAAATTTGCCATCGACATCTCATTTATCTCTGGAAAAGTGTAAAATTTGACCGAAAAGGCTTAGTGTTGAAAACTGGACATAAGCCTATGGAAAACTGTTTATGTTTCTAGACCTTTTTTTTTTCTCCATTGTGTGAGAATGTTTCATCTGCTAAGCATTCTGGTCATAATTCCTTCAGTCCAAAACACAATAAAAATGGGAACTCTGACATTCCTCTGCTGAGGAACTCTCTCAATCTCTTTAATGCAGATCCCAGAGTTCTGTAAGAATGTATATGTAGACCCTCCAGCACCTTCTCTACTGGAGAATCCCAAAAAAAACCTTCAAAAGGGAGCTGCTGAATACTGCAGTTTGTCAGATCCGTTCCAGACTGTCACATGATTTTGACTGATTCCAGTTTCTCAATGAAGCTTATAATATGGGACGTTAGCAGCCTTTTTTTAGCCTTTCTGCAGTGAGTTTCCATTTATTATTAACAAGAGAAACAGGATTTTCCTTATAAGCTTAAAGTAATACCATGTGATTACAGAAATGACCTTTTAAAATGTCTTTAGCATCTTATAATGGCAGCTTGCATTAACTTACATTAACTATGAAGTTTCCAAAAAGGGTGACACCATTTCTAAATGCAGCATGTTCTGTATCAAACAGAAGACTTACAACATGAATGTACCACAGACAGGCATGTTTTAGAAAAATAAAATAATTAAATTGCATCTTACATCTCTCCGCTTCCTCTGACTTCATTTTAAACACCTCACTGATTCTGAAAATTACTAATTTGGAGGCTTACATCAGTAACTGCTTTCAAACTTGGTAGCACTTGCGTATAATACATTCATTGATTGGAAGCAGATAGGGGGCTCGAGGGGTGTTACCGGAAGCCTCTAAAACAGCAATTTGACAGGAAAGAGGGTGAAGAGAGATTTGAAAGACATGCAGCAAATGGCCCGAAACCCTTAATTAGACCCAGGATTACCACTTCGATGATTAAAGCCTCTGCTCAGGGTTAGGTACGCCTGCTCAACCAACGGAGCCACTCAGCACCTGAAAAAATTAGATTTTTGAGTTTCCTATTGCCATGTTGTCAATCATCATTGATCAAGATGAAAATCTGACTTTAGTTGGCAACAAATTTCTAGTTGCTTTTTTATTATTATTATTTTGAATGAAAAATATCAAGATTAAAAAAGGTTTTATATTCTACTTAAGTGGGACAAGTTTGTCAGTGTAACAGATTTATTGCATCCATTCGTGCTTTCTTTCACTCCCCTCTAACCTCCTCCACATTAGTTATGTTCTTCCTCTTCTTAACCCTCCTCCCACCTGATGTTATGACTCGGCACCAATGTGCAGACCTGTGCTCAGACTTTCATTGATCTGTCAGAGTTATATGGTCATATTGTGCTCTAACACCTCTCCCCGAAAACATCAACATTTAACCAGCTGTCAGCTTTCAACACTACAGGAGGGATTTGGTACGTGTCAGTGGGAAGAAGTGTGGAGAAGTGAGGGGGAAAGACTGAAAGTGTTAGAGTGAGCAAAGAGGGAGGGAGGAGATGAAGAAACGAGTTAAATGATCTCATAGAAAATGAACAAAAAACCGAAACAGACGAGGATGGCGTCTGTAATTTCAACCCCTAGTTTAAAATCCATTTGGGTTCTTGGTTCTATAATCACCTTAGTCTGACATTAAAGGATGTCATCATTAGATTGTCTGTAGATAAGCTTTTATGGCATTTGATTAAAAGTTTTCTTTTCAGTCCATGGTGGATGTTACTCTTATCATTTCCGTAATACCTTTTGAGTATTCTGTTTAAACTTTAATATTTTATATCCAAGTTTTGCAGTTTTCCATCATTGATGTATAACTTCATCTTCTCCAGAGTTCTCGGGATTAACAGTTTTATGAAACTTTGCTGCTTTCTTATAGAAAAACATTTCACTGACCATTTAGGCTAACGAACTTGAACCCCTAACTTTATTTCCTAATTTCAAAACGTTATTTCAATTTAAAGGTAACAATGTTAATGCTTACTTGTGCAACTTTGTAAGGATGTAACATTATCAAATCTTACTAGTATTTATTTTGCACAAACTTAGCAGTGATCAGTTTGTCTGCATGAATGTCAGCGTTAGTGTTGCTGTTATTATTAACAGTGCTATTTGTTTTAGACTTTCATCACACCCTCAAATTACAGTCAACTGGCCTAACAAAACTAAGCCTCATTCAGCCTCAATATTTAATACATGGACTTCTCCTCTGCAGTCATTTTGTGCTCTTTTTAGTCCGTCATTAAGGATGCACATCCACGTTCTACAAATGCAACAATACCTCCAGTAATGGTGGGGGCACTGTGGTGCACTGTAGCTCTTGTGTGATCAGCAAAAATAATAAAATAGAAGATGAAGACTGAAATGGGGAAATCTTCTTCCTCCACATCATCATAGATCGCTTCTGTCTACCTAAGATACATCCTTATCAAGACCTTGCCCATTCATGCCATGTTTGCTAATTTTTGAAACTTTACCAAAAATTCAGAGACTAACTGAGAACTGCCCTGTAATGACTATGTTGATTTACAACCATTCTAACTTAAACTCATTGAAGCAGGAGAGCATTGACTCTTAACAGAATTGAAACGACTGGACTTGTATATAGTCATACAGGGAGCATGAATGGACCTTTTTAGTGCCACTTAGTTGTTTAAGACTCTTATGAAAGCTTCAACAAAGCCTTGTATTATTTGTTTCCAATATAATCAAACACAGTGAGAATAGTCCAAGAAACATGACAAGATGATAACAAATTAACCCGACCAAGTAGAGTCTAATGAAGACCGCAAATGTCTGGGTAATAACTTAAAAGGCATTGGCTGTCAAGGTGCTGAACACAAAGGAGTCGTATGTTGCTTCCTTTTGGCATCGAGAGATGACAAAAGAATGGTATAAGGTATTCTGTTTGGAGTTATAATGTCCAAAATATGGCCCCACTTCACACCTGTCGTTCTAATACCAGTGCATCGGAGATGATGAGTTTGACATTTTTAAATAATGTAGTCACTGATTAAGGTGTTGGCTCCTTTTAAAAGCTATTTTAAAACTAAAATTATTGCTTAATATCAGTAAAACCAGTAAATGTTTCATTCTCACTACGCAAATACTAACTTGTGAAGCTGAAAGAAAAGGAGGAGAAGAAAGTTGATCTGTTTGAGTAAGACCATAGAACAAGATTGGAAAAAATGGTCTCTAAAGATGATCTCATAATCTGTTTGCTTTGGCAGATTGACACCATGTTCGACTCTTTCAGTCTTACATCTCCCACTTCAGTGCTCTGATCTGATTTTTTTTTGTTTTTTTTTGTTGATGTTATAATTTGGCAATCTGTAATTTCACTGAATTGAATCCAAATGATTTTTTTATTCCATCATTTGGTGTAACGGCTTACTGTTTTCTCACTCAGCTGTTGAGATCCTGTATTATACTAATAACCACAATATAGCATGTAATTTCATTTTCCTTGCACTGATAATTTGCATTACACCATATTGCTGTAAGTGACCAAAATTAATACTGCCTAAACAAAAGATTTAACATGTCGAAGGGGTGAAAGCTAAAGATATTTCTTTAAAAACAAATCTATTAATAGATAGCAGATATACTAAACTAAATCTGTTTGAGTTTTTGCAGCAGAAAATGATTCATTTGGAAGCAAATATCTGCTGTTGTGCGAACTGTGTAGCCGAGCAGTTGAGATTTAACTAAAGGCGACATGACCATTGTTTAGAACTGCTTGATAAAAGCATAATGAGAGGGAGGTGGCAGAGAACTGGTGAGGAAAGCAGACAGAGAGGAGGAGACAATCTGCCTTTGTCGTCCTCTTCCAAGGTCACCCTTTCTGCTGAATCAAATATTTCACTCTGGGAGAAATGGGCATCTCTCTCCTCCTCCCCCTTTTCCTCCATCCCTCCTTCTCACTTTCCTCCTCCTCCATCCATCACTTGTTTCACTGCCGCCGCTCCCCCACCCCCTCCTTGTTTTTCACTTCACATTCCACTTCTCCTCCTCCTCCTCACCACCACCGTCCTCCCACTCACGGCCTCCCTCCTTTCTGGGGCGCTGCGGATGCAGTTCCCATGGCAACCATTGGATCCATGCTTGTCTGGATGTGATCCATTAATAGCCCCGCTGGCTGCGGATAACACCAGCGCATCTTGCGTTGGACCACAGTTGGAGGAAAAATAGAGACGCATGATATCAAAACCAAAATATTCAAAAGAGAAACTGTGAGAGAATGTAGTGAAAGATGGAGTTTGCTTAAATCTAAATTTAGCCTCACTCCCCAGACAGTTAAAGCTGCACATTGACTCCAAGTGCATCCCTTTTTATCTTGTCTCCTCTTAGCATTTCAAACAGAAATGTTTTGAATGATCTTGATTTGTTGTGTGGTGGGTTTTCCTATTGAAACCTTAGATTTTTAACAGAACAAAGCTTTTACGGCCATTTCTGTTTTGACATCCAGCATATTGACAGGACTTCTGATTTTTGTTGTTATATTTCACAACTTACAAGCGATTTTTACACATCGAGACTGGGACTCCTTTTGTGCTTATCTCCATGGCTCATCACATTGGCAACATGCTGTACACTGGCTAGGTGACATGATGAATGGCAGGTGGCCAGGCCGGAGTGTTTGTGTTTTTTTGCGACTGTGTGTTTATCTCTTGCAGACCTCGTAAGTACACATCAGAGATAATGCTTACAGGGTTAGAAATGTGCGGTTTGTCGCAGAGGCAGTGTGTGAATGAAAGACGGAGGGTGTGTGAGAGACGGTTTGACCTACTTTTTCAGTGCGGAGGACCAGATCCACAGAGATCCAACCAGCCGCCTTCTCGCCGCACCTCTTCATTTTGTCTCACCCACAAGGACAAAAACAATTAGAGTGTTCTGCAGACCCACCAGATCTAATAATAGTAAAACATTTTACTTTCAGATGTGACTCATTTAACAAGTGTTTAGGTCAGACAATCACTTAACTTTTATGGTGAGCTACTTCTCGGACACTTATCTGGCTTTACCACATTTCTTTTATTTCACAGAACATATTTACATGTAAAAATTACTTGATGTCTTTGATGTCCTGTGTGACATTAGAAGATAGTTTTGTTGTCATATTTGTTAACTTTCTGATCATTATAAACCCTCTGAAGTTTCAGAGATGTTTTAGCTTTTGGATTCAATGTTCTGGGAAGGATTTATTATTAAACCTTATTTAAGACTTTATATTGGGCAGACAAAAATTTCATTGGATTTACCGGTTTAAATTTTTTTTTTCTGGAAAATTCAACAGATTATGCTTTCCTCTTTTAACCAAGTGCTTTTGATCTGTTGGTTTATTTATCAGTGAGTGTGTGTCTGTCTCTGTGTTGCCCTGCGACAGACTGGCGACCTGTCCAGGGTGTACCCCGCCTCTCGCCTGGAACGTTAGCTGGAGATAGGTACCTCCTGACCCCACCAGGGACAAGGGCGTATAGAAAATGGTTGGATGGATGGTTTATTTAGCAACATTTCAATGTTTTTAAATATTAAGCGTTTCTGATCATAAAAATTGACTCCCTAAAACTTTGCCTTTTAGGTTCCCATTAAAACGCTAAATACGACTTGGCACGTCTCATTCATTAATTGCATAATGAGTTTCCTCTGCTGTGAATCAGACGCTAATTACAAACAGATCACAACCGTAAATTAAAAGAGAGGCTCAGTGGAAATTAGCTGCCATAGATTTGGCACACATTGTCTTCACAGCAATTGCTTCATTTCCCCTTTATTCAGCATACGTACATAATCATAAAAAGATGTATGTGTGCGATAGACAATTAAGGAAATCATCTGATATTTGTTTTGTTGCACTCAGACAGGAAAACAGAATTTATTTTTAGATGTTGATGGCTGTTGGAACCAGAACCCATCAGTGTGTGTGTGCATGGATGTCCATTTGTTGATTTGCTCTGGAATTCCTTCCACGGACTCTCTGCGTTACTGTAGGAGCCGCGCTGTGGCCTCAGTAAATGAATGAAATCTGTGGCCTTGCTTTTAGATCACCTGATTGATGGTGTATAAAAGCAGTAGTTAATCCCTGTACCACTAAGAGGTACCTGTGACCTCTACAATCCTCTCCCAACCCCCAAACACACATTTTTTTTTTGCCCAGCAACAGCAGCACACCAGCTTCCTCTGTTAGACCAGTTGTTGAACCCATTGTTGGACCCATTGCCTCCATTTCTTTTCTTTTTTTTCTTCCTTTCTTCTCCTCCCATCACTAACAGTTTCTTCTTCCATTTTTCACCTATGATCAATCGTTCTCCTATCTTGTCCTCTTTTGACTTATCAATATTGTCTTTCAATGAATCAGTCCACTTCCACAAAATCTCTTTTACACCAGTTTTCATTTTCATCTTTTCAGTAAATGACACACTTTATCCTGGTGGCCTGGCATTTCATCTAAGCTTCCACTTTTGGTGCCAAACAAATGTTGTGTTGCATCAACAGTTTAGTACACTTTAAAAATGGTTAGCAAATTTAAATTTAAAAATGTACATTAAAATTTACCTGGCACAGTTAATTGACCTAAAACAAGTAACCTTCCACGTAGCGAATTTGTGTTTCTGTTTGTTTAGATTGCAAAGTTGAAGTTTTGAAGTTGAAGAAGATCTACATCTTGATGAACACTTTTTTTTATAGAAAAATGACTCTGAACATGCAGGTAGAGCTACAATGGAGAGGTTTAGATTGAAGCACTGTAGGACCCATATATCAGATGTAGAGCCAACGGAGAACATGTAGGAAAAATTTTAAGTTGATGATCGGAAACCCTATTCATTCATCTTCTAAAAGATGAATGGGTGAGTCAGGGAGCTCCCCACTGCTGGGAAGATTCTGACTGCCTTATAAAAAAATGATCAGAATCTAAACTGTGTCTTTTTTCTTTTTCCCATACTCATCATTTTGACCGACACTTCCGAGCATATAAAATGAAAAAACCTGTGAATTTGATATTTTATCTCCATCTCCTGCAATGATTCATTCAGCTCCTTTGAACTCTTGCAGCCCGTGAAAGGAAACTTATCACGACCTGACAAGATTTGTTTTAAGGGATGAAACTTTGATTAGGCATTGACTGGCCTAATAAAATTGGAAACGTAACTACTTGAGAAGTGAGAGCTCACTCTTCAGGAAAAAGACTTAAAGGACGCGACCTGTCTTTATCTGCTTTGACTCGGTGTGAGCCAGAGTATTGATTTACCTAATGTGTTTTAAGTTAACTCCTTTGGCCCTTCAGAGCGTGGAGTGTCCTTTAGAAAAGGCCAAAGGCTCAGCTGATTGGTGAGTATGATTTAGCTCAGTGGTTTTGAGGTTTTAAGAGGAGAAAAGATCCAGCGGTGTTGACCCGGTTGGAAATATGAGCTGGTTAAAACCACCTGCTGTGTGGATATAATGACTGTGCAGTGTGTTAGCCGCCACCATCTGTGGAGCGGCAACAGTGTCCTCCAGGGACCCGGAGGCCTTTGATTTTTGAGTTTCCGTTTCTAATTCATCCCCCACTGATCTCTTAAACAGCTGAAACGTTAAGGTGAGAAGTGTTCTTTTGTTTAATGGGGGAACGACTGGGAACACAAGACTCACAGCAGCTTAAAGAAATGTCACTGATCCCACCTATTCATTACATGTCTTGTGGGAATAAGGGTAGTGAATCTAATAATAGCATGTGGAGCACCTTCTAGTATTTTGCATATCTTGTCAATTTATCTATCGTCTACTCTCCTCAGAGTTGAATTCTGGGATTTATGAACCAGATATTAATAAGGAGCAACAGAGAGGGTGGAGGGGGTCTTTGGCATACCAGTAAGAACTGAGTTTATCTAATTAAACAAACACTTCATATTTTCAGTTAGTAGATGCTAAATTTCCTTCTCTAATACTAGCATAAAACACAAAACATTCTTAAAAGATAAGTGTCCTTTTCAACATTCATTTTAAAAAGCCACATGAATGTAATTTAATTGCAACTCTGCATTTATGTTTATAGTTTCTGTCCAGCTGGAAGGAAAATCCCTGCTCTGGTTTACTCCTTTTACTCTTTAAAAAAATAAAAAACTACAGGTTTATTTTTTAAGACTTTTATTTATGTCCATCGATCTAACTTCCCTCTCCTTGCTGAAAAGAAGTGTCCCTGCAATTTGTTGCTGCCTCCTTGTTTCCCACTAGCAGTGGTGTGTTCAGGATGATGTACAGTGCTATGAAGGCCAAAACACTCTGGTCTCCTCTGACGGTGTCCTTCTTCTAACAACCTTTCTGTGGTAAACAGCCAAGTATTGGTAGATATCCTTGTATCATTTTCTGTCCATCACCAGATAACAAATTAAACTGTTCAAAACGTGAGATATATTTATACTGAACTCAAATTACATCCAGGAGGAATTAAGTAATTATGTGACATCTTAAAGCACTTGGTTTCATTGAATTTTATTTGGGGACGTTAAAGTAAGATGGGCCAAAAAAATATTTTCACCACTTCTTTTAGAGTTGCATTTGTAAAAATCCTCCTTTTCCTTCTTCTTGCACTTTACAGGTATGCACAACTTTGTGTTGGTTGATTATAGGAAATTAGGGTAGAATATGTTGCAGTTTGTGGTGAAAGCAGCAACCAACACAACCCACAGGACTTAAAAGCACTTCACACTACATAACGTCTGTACTTTTGTACATTCAGAAGTTTTTGTTCGCCTTTGGCGGCTTTTGATTGTCAGCGTTTCTATTCCATAACTGCAGCAGTCCAGATCTCGCTTACTGCGCAGAAAAATAAGAGAGACTCACGGAGAATATTAAAAAGTAGGGCTCTTTTAGCTTAGTTTCCTGCTTGTTTATAATAAAACTTCATATTGCAATTCTTGTACTTTCTAAGCTGCAGACTGACTTTTCTTTAAAGTCTAATCTGTCCTTTGGGGACAATGATGTTGTGTAATACACACCCTCGCATGTCTGAGGTTTTTTAAAAGACCTATATGATCTGCTTATTATTATTTTTATCTCTTGTATGAAGGCATCATTCTTGCTCAGCTATGTTTAGATTTAGGGAACTTCTGTCCCTTTAAGCATTTATTTTGAAGCTTTAGACCTTTCCTTTTTTATAGCGTCTTATTGTTGTGATTATTAACTTGCTTATTGACACTTATTGAAACTTGCTCTTTTGTATTCTGATTGGATGGGGAGCAGAATTATTTTCTGATGCTCTGAAAACGAGTTGATCGTTTGAGGAAATGTATTATCATTTTAACAACTTTGCCTTTTCAGTTGTTTCCAGGCTTGAGTTTCTGTATTTGTTTCCATGTCCAAAGAATAATATTTTAAAAAAGCATGATGTTAAAAGGAAGGGGGTGAGTGTTGAGGTAGATTTTGAAATTTCCGCTCCAGTATTGCTAATCTAATGTGCTCAGGCATCAGCATTTCCTCCCTATGGTCATCAGAATAGCCTTTGTGCAAGCCACACTTTTCTGCACTTAAAAAGTCTTTGTCCCACTTGTGAAGTAATGCTGTTGTGAAAAGTTTGTTCCAAAAGAGAACCTGCCATGTTTGAAATCGGTAGGTTTACAAAATTGGTCTAAATTGACCTAAAAATCCCTGACAAGTGCAACTCCTGTAAAAAAATAAAAAATTGCTTTAAAGGAGTATAGGTAGTCATACATTAATGTCTTCATTGAGTGATGTAAGATCCAGGCTCCTGGAAAATACTTCATGTTTGAATTTCTTTAGAACTATTTTCTCCTGTTGCATTTCTCTATTGAAACACTTTGCAGCCCCATCAAAACTGCACAGCTCTAAGGTACGGTCATGCTAATTAAAGAGCTGCAGTCAAACAGCCTCTCGGGCAGTTTTCACAGCGTGAACCCTTCTAAATCACAGCCACTTATACTGGGGCAGATCACCTTTTTTTTGCGGTTTCATCCGTCCTGCTGCTTTGAATCGGGTTTTCGTGTTATGATAATCGGGGACAAGAACTGTTCCACCTATTTGCTGCTCTGGATTATTTTTAGTTTTTATGTAGGTGTGAGTCTGTGCTGCTGAGTGCATGATGCCATTTGTTCCTCTGTGTGAACGCAGCTCAAAGAAGGACTGCGAGACATGCAATGCAGTCAGGTGAGACAAAGAATGTGTGATAGTGAGAGGAACAGACTTTTTTTTTGTGCAGATCTGCTGACTACATGTCCAATTAACTGACAGGAGGAGGGCAGGAAGTTATGAAAAATGAAGACTGGAGTATACAAAGCTTGAACTTGCAGCCATGAGCATCCTGAGACTTGGGTGAAAAACCTCTACGAGACATCTCTAGAAAAACATTAAAGTCAGTATTTGTATTGTTAGTATTGATTTAGAATATTGCAGCACAAGTGAAAATGTGTTTTAAACAGATAGTAAGGACTCGGTGAAACAAAAAGAAATCACGTCGACAATTTGGAAAACTATAAAATCAATTGAACCTGTTTGTCATTAAATGCAACACAGCAATGTCTTTGTTCCTCCTGTATTTTAGATTAAATGTACCTCTGATCAAAGTTATTTTTTTTTTTTTAATTTTGCTTCTGATCTGATCTACATTTTACACAAAGACCAGAAAATCTGATGCGGTTTATACACAGAATGCATTTTTTCAGTTTAATCTAATTATACAGACAGATTCAAAGTCCATTATGTATCTTACAATCTGATACAACCAGTTATAAACATAAAGGGTCAAGTTCAGTTTATTGTCCCATTTGGAAGATCCAGCTTACTGCATCAGGTCTGTTTTTGTAGCAATAACCTCATCCAGAATTCATATGTGGCCCTTTAAACCGGAGGAAGCTCCAGCAGAACATGGATCAGTGTAAGTGGCCCTTTGGCTTAAGTGAAAGAGGGAGGTCAGAACACCAAGCAGACACACAAAACACAGAAACACTGCTGTAGGAGTACTTTGTATGTTAAAGACAAACGTTAGGGTTAATGTCAGCAGTAGTTTCTTAAGTGGCTACATCTAGAATAGAAACCCAGCAAACGTATATTTACAACCAGTGGGATGTAAAACAGAGTATACATAGTTGATCACAGCAGTAGCTCCTTTAACTGTTTACTACTAGAGAAAAAACAAAAGGATAACATAGTTACAGGTAAAGAAAGTAATTGCAGATGATGGATAATTGGAGAGTAGTAGGAGGAAGTAGCAGAGCAGGGAAATATAGTCAGTATGTCCTCCAGCAGCCTTATGGCATTACCAACTTGCCTTGCATCTTTACATCTTGGCACTGTGTTATTTTGCTCAGGGGACAACTCTAAAAGCATAAAGGAAAATCCTTCAGAATCAGCGTTAGAATCTGGCATTATTTACAAATTGAAGGCATCAACGACTACTAAATCGAAAGTCCAGAAATATGTGTAGAACCTTTTTTGGTATATAACTGTTTGTATATTATTATTTTTTGTTTTGATCCTGATGTGTTTGTGTGCACATAAAGCTTGTATAGAAACCTGATTGTCCATCAGTCATAAAGGCAACACTATCCAAATCTGACCTGATGGTTTTTGAACTAAAAACACAATACACACTGTCTGAACACATAGCAAACATATTTCTCCTTTTTTTTTCTTTCATTTTGATCTCTAATTTGTCTTAAGATCTAAAATATTGACATAAAGACAGAGCTTTGTGCACCTGGGAAGCAGATCCTCTTTGAAGCGTTGACAGATGTATGTTTCTGATTCAATCTATTCTGAATCATGTATGTTTGCTCCTCATTGCTGTTACTGATACTAAAGGTTGGAAACATAAATCTTAGTCTATGAGGGATTAAAGTAATTCACACTTGGAGATAAAACAAAGAGCCTGATTTAAAATTCTGTTCCATCAGCCTTTAAGTTTCATTCCCAAATGTCACCTCACCCAGAAAGGAAGGAAGGAATATTTCACTTGAGTCAGAACAAACTTTAGCTTTCCAGAGTGCCATCACCTCCTCCCCACCTGCAGTACTCATATATATTTTAACAGCTGTCAGCTTGGGGGACATTCCAGTACCCTGTTAGAGGAATGAAGGTGAGCTGGATGGTTTAATGGATCCGAGGCGATCTCTACTGCATCTCATCCTGCTTCCACTGACCTCGTTTTCCTATGTTTTTAAAGACTTGTTTTAAAATTGGGAATATTTTTACTTAAGCATTTTAAAATTTTGTTAAAACAAATTGTAACCCGTCTACCTCACTAGAGAGATTTGAAATAAGAACAAAAAAGGCACAGAACAGGGCGGTAAACATGGATGCAGTCACTTTTTATTTAATGTTAACTTGCGTTTACATTTGTGACAGTTAATTTTTCTCTGCTGCTGCCAAATACCAAAATTAAGATTCTTAGCATTTTTATGATTCTACAGTGAAAGCAAACAAATAACCAAACCCAAAG
This sequence comes from Girardinus metallicus, assembly GCA_903067095.1. Classification (NCBI taxonomy): domain Eukaryota; kingdom Metazoa; phylum Chordata; class Actinopteri; order Cyprinodontiformes; family Poeciliidae; genus Girardinus; species Girardinus metallicus. The sequence goes on along the minus strand of CAEGAE010023775.1, from coordinate 9,556 downwards.
ATCGCTTTAAGGGGCAAATATGTAATAAAACAAAGAGTAAAATACTAAAGACAAGGAAAATATAACTTTATGTCGATTCAAACGGTCACAGAGTTGGATATGGAGGGCCTAAGTAATGTATTACATTATAATGCGGCAAACTAACCTCTAAGTAAATGATTGGGAAAATATATTCAAAAAGGACCTCAGATATGATGACATTTTTCATTTTGATCCTGTGAGGAACAGCAAGACTTCTTGTTTTCTCTTTTTTGTTTCACTTGATGATTCCATATCCAAAGTTACCCTTTATTACTCTGCCCTCCGACTTTCTTCTCTTGGCGCTTTATTCAGATTAGGTTAAAATGTCTCACTCATAAACGGGACACTCATTCAAAAAGCTGAACTGCCGTCATTGATTGTAATGTAAGAAGGGATCCTGCACCGGGACAATTTTTACGCTCTTACTGAGAGAACAAAAACATAATGCACTCTTGTGAAAGTGAGTAATTTTAAGCCATACAAAGTAATTATAATAAGACCTAACTGTTTACAGTACTGTTTTCATGAATACTGGGGGAAAGTTGAGTGGAAGGGAAAGAAATCACAGGCACAAGGCACAACGTCTGTCACAGCGTTCACAGGGTTACGACACGTCTTGAGCAGTACTAATGTACTAATTGACAAGCGTGTAGCGAAGAAGGAATGGTTGTAGTTTTTTGTGGTAAAACTAAAGGCAAGTTTAAATAAACGTTACAAACACATTGGGCGTTGACTCATCTAAATTAGGTCCTAACCTACTTTTCAGTTTGCCCACATTTCTGTTTTAAGATTGTTTTCTTGTTGGTCTTGTCTGATATTCAAATTTCTGAAAGTTTGGATTTTCTTTGTCTGTAAGCAAAATAAACAGAAAAATCTCATTTTATATTTAATGAATCTATTGAGTTTCCCTTTTGTAATTGAATCACTGAACCTAAGTTACCTTTTCCATAATACTTGATGCATCTGTATGTACAAATCTCGAACACCCATGAAGCATACTGAAGCATGTAAAAATAACTTTAATAATAATTCTACATCAGAAAATTTTCCAACCTATTTTTAGGTGTGAAAGAATAATAAAATTATAGTTATTTGGTTACTATGAAACTACACAATCTGTTGTTTTTTGAGCAAATAATAAGGTATGAAGGCTAAACTGACATTCACCCGTTGTCTTCAGCTTTTCTTTCCTCCCAAATTTCATTTTCTCGCCTTCCTCTTTCTCCAGCCTCTTTTTGTTCACACAGAGGAGCTACCTTTGGGGAAAAGAGGGATTCAGGACTCACGTGGCTTGAAGGGCAAAGACGAACACATGCAATGGACTGGGGGGGAAGGGGGCTGGAGTAAAGGAAAGAATTGATTTTCCAGTCATAGAGGCCATCCAATGATGGACCAAGTCTGCCTCCGGGATTCGGGTGGGCTTCTGGGGGGCGGGGGGGCTTCTGGCTGGCTCAAGCCGACTACGAGTAAAATATGGCAGTCAATGAATTTAAAACCAAGCTGATCATCATTTCTTTCTCTTTAAAGATAAAGGGCTTCCCGTTGTTTCTTTAAAACGAGTCTTTCTTTGTTTTGGCTCAGAGATGCATCAGCGATCCGTTTTGGTTTTTTGGGGGGTTTTTTGGGAGGTGGTTTGGATGGGAACGTTTCGGTGTTTTTCGCCCTTCACACGGCACTCGGCCCAGCATTCCATCTGGCATTCCAGCAGCACAGTGAGACGGAGACGGACCGCGATGAGAGACGGACCGAGGAACAGACAGATCGCTGCGCACTCACTACCGTTGGCTGGCTGGCAGCCATGACAGATGGGGGAGTTGGGTTCATGGGGGGCGGTTGCCATGGAAACCAGCTCCGGCGCTACCCTGAGCCTTTTCTACCCTGGATAAGCCAAGCTGCACATGCTCTGCAGAGGAGTGCAGCGTGGGCAGCACAAGCCTTATTTTTTTTTTTTTCTTGGTTTATTTTGTTGTTGTGCAACAAGTCAGATTCAATAGGTTCATAGCTGAAATTTAGACTTTAGATTAAAGCGGCACAGAGCGAGATGAAAAAAATTTATTTGTTTACACGATTAGTAATTATGTCATCGGGAAAGTGTGTCAGAACAAACACTTGACCAAACAGAATCAGATGCATATTTATTTGTCGTGCTTTCAGCCCTCCGGCCCCAGCAGCTTCATATTTCCATCACTTCCTCCTCCCTCTCCACCAGAGAGCAATTATCACGCAGTCATCTTCTCGGTTTCATCACATTAACATTATCTCATGTTTCTGCCTCCCTCAGCAGCCCCACAGTTCCCGCTGATTTTATTCTCACTGGCTGAGTCCCTCCATCGATCCTGTTGGAGAGCAAACGAGGCAAAGCCCCAGTTCACCCACAGAGGGTCTAACTGGATGTGACAGTCTCTAAAAGCCCGGCCACTGCCGCTCTCTGCTCCAGAAACACAGAATGGGTTGTTCCTTCTATAGCTCTCCTGCATGATTTCTTCACTTATTCATCTTCATTTTCTCAAGCTTTCTTTTCAAACATGCCCAGACATGGTGTCTGCAACAGTATATATATATATAGATTCAGCTCCCGCTGTCCTTCATAAATACCGTTATTTTCTCTTACACAATCATTCACGCTTTGATCATATGCACCTGTTCTCACATGCATATATTCTTTTTAAACTACAACATCTTACAATTTCTTTTGATGGATGATATAAGACAAGAGGCGTCTAATGACTTCCTGAATCTTTGCTGATGTTAATTTTTAAATTTCCTACCCTTTAATCCAGACTTTGAAGCCAAAGTCTTTGTTACTTCCCTGTTTCATCAAGTTCAAGTATTTTTACTTGGCATGTCATTTAGAGTAATTTGATAAATTCTTCAGTCATTCCTCATATCCCTATATTTCGTCTCCAGAACCCTTTTGTAATACTTTGAAGTGTTCTTGATCTATAATTGTCTAGGCTTTAAGATGGTCAATTTAACGTTTTTTTGAGGGGGGGCTCTGAAAGGAAAGTCGGCACATTTCCCCCAACATATAAGGAAACGCTGTTCAGAGAACATTAATGATCACAGCAGCTGAAGTTCAAGTACATTCAGTTAAATTCACTTTTAGATAAAAGATTTTGAGCCACCCTTCACTACTTTATATATCCTGTTATGACTCTTGTTTAATGTATTTTGTATTCTAACATCATCTTAATATGTCATCTGTTAAAACAGATACGTTAGTTTTAAATACATCACAAGTAACTATAGTTAAACAAGCAGATATTTTGCTGCACTGTTTCTGTGCTGTTGAACAAACTGGTTCCTTTGTTTTTTTTGTATTGTATGAGTTGATGGATTTCAAATTTGATATAAAACTGTTTTGTTCTTTGAGCACAAATGGTAGATTTACATACAGAAACAATTCATGAAAATTAGAAAAAAAATGTTTTCAGATTTCTTTACCAAGTGTTCCAGATGATTTATATACCATGCAGTAATTTGAATTTATTTGTGTTCTGTGACACAGTGTCTAAATCATTTTTTTCCTTTGATAAATTTTCATTCTTATGCAAAACAGTTTGGGATTTTTTTTTTTTTTTTTTTTGGTACTGCTGTGAAAAATGTCAAAGGCGCCTTTCTGAGTGAGACAGATAACTCAGTTTGTATGTATGATGATGATTTATGGTTCCTTACTCTGTGGGCATATGTGTACCTGTGTGAGTGTGACTTTATGATAAATGTGAAATACAGTTGTGATTATGATGCTGTTTATGTCAGAGAAAGGGTAAAACCATAATTTATAGCCTAATCCACATCGTACAAGGTTTTCTAATGATAAAGGATTTAATTTTAGATCCTCCATCTTTTTGGTTCGCAAAACAGTGGAATTAACAATCTTACTCCAACTCACATGTTTGCGGAATCTAAGGAAGATTTTTGTGATGAAGATAATTTACACTTTTTCTTTCTGTTCATACTTTCACCCCCCTGCTTTACGAATATTTATGTCCCCATTTTCTGTTCTCCTCACAGTGAGAAGCGGAAGCTGCAGGTGAACATTACAAGCCCCATCCAGTGCAGCATGAACGGACGAAAGTGCACGGTCGTCGTCGAGCCAAAGATCAACCAGTCACATCCGGACTTCACCAAGAGCCGAGCTGGCTACATCCTGGCTGTTCCTGGCAACTAAAGTGGGGCCAAAAGAAGAAAAGCGTAACAGCTGATTTTAAACCATTCCGAGATTATAATGAAGATTGTTTTGATTTGCAGAGCTGCTGTTGATGTGGCAAGTGGCTCTACATGTGGATTGATTCTTTAAGCTAAGCCAAATTTGTCCTAGTTTTGCTAGTTGTATCATTGAAGAAGGCGATATCGGCTAAAAGAATATGCACTTATTACTTACCAAAGGGGAACGGTTGCTTTGGTTAAAATCTGTATTTGGGTTGATTTGCTTTGTGCAATATTTAGTTCACTGCATACTGATTAGTGTTAGTCCAGGTGAGGATGGATAATCTAAAAGCTGTTCTCAGAAACACCGTCGTTGCGTAATACCAGCAAAATCCAAACGTTTCACAGGAATTGATAATCCCTGAAGCTCCATCAGTTAGCCGGCTCAAATGGGAACCCTTGAAAGATGCAGAATACGGTTGATTATGTTTGCTTTAATGTGTACCATTTGTGTTTTCAAAACCTATAATGCTACCAAAGACCGTTCCTATCTAAAGGAGATAATGAAGAACCTGGAATGTCTGCTTTTACGTTATGTTTACAGGTGTATCATGAAACTGGGCCAAAGTCTCAGTGACAAATTATTTTAGTTGTCATCACAGGATGTTTGGTCGAATGTGTTGAGCACATTTTTAACTAAATAATCCTGCTACATAAGCATGTTAAAGCGTTGGCAGAAAATGAACAACAAGTAGCCAATTAAACTCTTTTCATTTTATTTCATATTGTCTGTAGGCGTAAAACTCAATGCTTTATTAGTATTGCTTGCCAGTACTTCATAAAGATGGAGATCATGTTTGAGTGAGACTAAAGATGCAGGTTATCTTTTCTAAGTCCATTAGCTTGCTCAGAGCTTCAGCTATAGACCACAGAGACGGGGTTGGACACATTTGGACAGTTCTTTTCATCAGTCGGCTCTTTGGAGACTTGTCTTCTACTTTTCTCAAAGCTTGGAAACCCAGCTTGGAAACACAAACAGCGCAAACCACATGATTTCACTTTGATTTGTCTTCCACAAGGTGCCAGTTGTGCTAAAGTCAGTCATCCCTTTGCTTTTCTTTCGTGTTGGCTAAATACAGCATGTGTTTTTCTCTGTTTTGCAAAAGAATCTGTCAACACTGAATTTCACCAAACACAGATGTGATGTTTTAGGATGTGGATTTCATTGTACGGTGATGAATGGAAAAAAAAAGATGCTTATACAAAGTACAAAACCATTAAAAATAACGAGATACACACAGTTTGCACAAAGGCGATGTCAGCTAAAAGCCCCTGGCCATTCACATCACATATACATAGCTCACTCATTAGCAATAATATTCAAATCCATCCTTGGATTGAACAGACAAAGTAGAGATTTTGGGCTCAAACTATTCTAAACCCATTTACCCATCGAGGTGAAATATTTATTTCTGATCTTTGTAATGTTTTCTACAGAAAATTGTTAATGGAGCTTTCATTAAAGTATTTTTTCCATCTTTCATTATAGCCAACAAGCTAACTGCTAACATGTTATCTTACAAGTTAACCACTAAGCCATTATTAAACAGTTTGCTGCTGCTGTGCAAGCTAGTTAGGTAACCATTAATGTAATATAACAAAGAAATATTCTCAGATTTTTCTTCATTTTGTCTATTTTGATGTTAAATTCCATCCACAGACTGATCAGAAAAGCTAAAATTCTGACCTAAATATTTTTTTTTTTTGAAAACTTGTCAAATGTAGCGTAATCACTTTCTTTATCTATTTTACTGTTTTAGGATGTTGCTTTAAAAGGACCAATCGGATTGATTTGATTTCTGTTTACATGGCTTCTGGTGGTTAGGAGAGTCTGCTAATAATAGGAGTGACAGATTAAATTTGAAAGTAATCTTTTTTTATTCATGCTGTCTTTATATTAAACCTTAGATACTCTTAACCATAAAAACATACATTCATGTACAGTTCCTGAACACTTTGACAGTCGTTGTAGTTTTGATCCTGAAAGTTATCATAGAGCCCCAGAACATTTACAGAAATGTTCACTTCCTTTGCCATTTTCTTTGAACAATTTGGGAATATCTGCCTAATCACCATGTTCTGCTTACAATTTCCACACAGCTGGTTATAGGAGCACTAAATGTTTTTCTAGATGTTTTAATAGGAATTGCATAAATCACAAAATCAAGCAAAAGGACTACATAGCCAAAGCTCCCATTGTGTTTTCTCTGGACTAAAAGCTTTCTTTATGCTTCACAACAGGAAGGAGTACTTTAGTGGACTTTTAGGCACGTGCCGCACAGTCAGCCAGCTGTGTGGGATTTATCCTGGTATTGTTTTATTACTTTGACAATGTTTCCACCTTTTGAAGAGTTATAAATATTCAGTCGGTTAATGAAGCCGTTTTAGACGAGAAAAACTGTTGTGAAAATCGTAGCAAAAAAAAAATCAAATCAGGGAAGTGTTGTAGGTTTTATTAGACAGTCTACAAAGGAGTGTTTGTGTGTGTGTGCGTGAACTGTAGCAGTGCAGCTCTGCATGTCCTCCAGCGTGGTAATTTCCCACTGGATTTTCCTCTTTTCCCTCCTCTCTCCGCTCAGCTCTTCACCGCTCATCATTAGGATGGACTTTGTGTCATTTCTTACTTCAGCACTTCTCTCCAGGCCAGAGAAGGGTTGGAGAACAAAGCCTCATTTTTGTTTTCTTTCCTTCTCCTGTCTCCCTCATTGCATGTCTCCACTCTACTTCAAATCACTTGGCTCCTGTGTCAGCATAGCTCACTGTACTGCTGGCCGTTCAAGGATTTTTTGTTTTGTTTTTTTTTTTAGTTCTGTTATCATGAACTCAATGTTTTCAAGTAAAACAAATAAAAAAATACAAGATTGCAAAGAAGAATTATGGATATCCCGAAGCATTTTGTAGAGTACGCAGTATTTCAAACTTATCATCGTTGTACTACCAAACATTATTTGATTATTTTGTTAAATATTGCAGAAAGAGTTCGAGACAAATTTGGTACTTTCCAAAATATGGATAAGACTTCTCACTATTTGAGTTTCATGATGCAGCGAAGCTAAAAACAAAAAACTGTACATCATTATTTATCACTAATCATGTAGCCATCGGCATTGATCTCTATATTCACATATGGCATGTTTTCTGTTATTATGCCGCACAAATGCTCACAATCTATCTTATTGTTTTACGTATTTTGGAAATACGCAGGGTTTTTTGGTACAACAAAAGAACTTTACACTACTGTGAAAAGTTCTACTTCCTTTTTTTTCTTCCCATGAGAGAGATTTGGTTGTAATCCATCAAAATAGTATTTTAAAAAGAAATGCTTCTTCATGTACATTTCAGATGCTCGGCTCATCACAAAAACAGTTTGTTCCCATTTCGTTTTATGAATCTGTGAAAAACATTTTAAAAAGACAGAATTTTTTTTTTTTTTTTTTTTCCCTTGGCACGATCGTTTCCAAACAACTATTTGCTGAAAATTTGGCAGTCAACTAAAAGATGGTGCATGGAAGACCTTTGTCAGACTTTCAAGACCTGATTTTCTGCTGCTGTTCATCGTCTGTAAATATATATTTTTTATTTTTTTTTGCCTTCTTTTGTCCTGCACTTGTCAACTTTCCTTTGTTCAACACGTAATGACGAGTTTGGACAGCAGTCCGGTCAGGAGCAGGACAGAAAATGGCAAAAATCAGCCAAAGTCCAAGGAAAGACTTTTAAATAGCAAAGCCCAAAGAACTAACAATCAAAAACCATTTTCATAGATTACTAGAAAGTTTAAAATTTGGAAACAAATAAGAGTTCAAAGGCTGTTTCAAAATTATACACAGTACTTATACAATATAATTTCATGGCAAAATGCTCAAACCTCTGAGTTGTAGTTTCACCAAGTTATAAAGTTCAAAATAAACTCACAAGCTGTAGGCTGGAGTAGTTTTCTGTTCTGTCATTAGAGCAAATGAATAAAAGCCAAAAGCAGTCGAGTTTTTGCATCTGCAATTTCTAACTTCTGCTGATTTGTGGCTAAATCTGTAAAAGTGGCTCCCCAGGATATTCTGATCACTTCTTATTTCTTAAAAATACCGTACATTACAATGCATACATTATTATTATTATTATTATTATTATCTGAAGGGCAAGGGAAAATATGCAGTGTTGGCAGATTTATTTTTCTTTGATTTCTTTTTGGGATTTTTTTCAAATTAATTTGACATTCAGTTAATATAGAAATATTGTTAAAAAGCCATCTTGTTTCTAATTATCCCACTATACATTAGTCTAAATCTGAACGACAACTTTTGTGCCATTATATCCTTCACCTTACTGTGATCTATTGTTTTTTTTTTACCCAAACCATGTCAGCCAAATCACAACTGATTATATCTTCTCTCTGTAATTTCTGTTGTCAGTGGCTTTAAGTTAATTCTGTGTGTATGCACCTTTCCTTCAATATGTGCCTAATTTTATATTAAGTTTATATTTTGTAATATTTCTATACTATATATAATTAAAATATATATCGCAAGTAAAACTAAAGGGAAATGCTGTAATTCTGTGTTGTGCATAGTGTTTTTTGTATGATTCCGGTTCAGCTGTTTATGATGTTCCACGATAAATATTGCATTAATCGATTTATTAATAAATGTATTTGCTTCAATTGCTGCGTCTGAGTATGTGTCTGTTGCCTGCGATGCAGATACTGATGTTACACTGGCATAAAACTCAATTCCTCTCAGAAAAGTGGCTGAAAAAGAAGCTGGGGCCTTAAACCTGCTTAAATTTATTTTGTATAAAAAAAAAAATTGCTTTCAGTCAGATTGTAAGCAAGTTTTATTTCAAAGAGTTGACAGCATTTTTGGGTTGCATGATTCAGAACATGGACAAAATATGGCATGTTCTTTACTTCTAATGATTTTCTTTTCATTTTTAAATGCAACCTTCATGAGACTGTAATACAAAGTCACAGGACTTTTCAATATCCTGCACATACAGACAGGAGATCCTTCCTCCCTACAGCCATCAGGATCTACAATAACTCTGAAGTAATTTGGACAATATGAGTTACAATATATCATTTTGGGGGGGATTAATAAAGTATTTTTGAACGCACACAGGGAGGTCTTAGGACAGTGCAGTGCTAAGACCCTCCTCCTGGCTTTGATGGGTTATTTCTAGTTGGCACTGAGAGAAAGCAGAGGAGTACAATTTTTACATTTTTTTATTTTATTTTTTTTATGAATTGTCTGTCTCATATGATACTGTCACATCAGTGACTGTTTCAAAATGTTTTATATATATATATATATATATATATATATATATATATATA
>CAEGAE010023767.1:0-28729 GCA_903067095.1 Girardinus metallicus | reverse complement strand
ATGTCTTCTCCCTCTCTCAATCCCTAATTTCCTGTCAAGCTACTTTCAAATAAAGGCCACTAGAGCCTCAAAAAATCTTTAAAAAATAAAACTGTTTTTAAATAGCCATTTTTTCACAATTGACCTGTGATGATACTATAAACTAGTTTTATAACCGTTTTATAAAACAACGTCTTTAAAATTACATGTATGTTGTATGGACTATGTAGCAGGCAGCATGCTGATTAGCGTGTGCTAGCTACAGTGCCTCTTCATCGTTCAATGTTTGCATATTTTCCTGTGGAATAAAACGTCAAATTATTCATACAAAACTTGCCTACTTGCTGACATTTTCGTAGGGCATATCTAAAATATTTGAAAGCAAATGCAGCTTGGGACGTTGAAATATCTAGGTGCTATGCTACTTGGCAAGCTTTTAGCTGCAGCCAATACAGGAAAGTCATTGGTTTTCCTTGTCTCTATGCATATTAATATATATTAAGGTATATTTGGTGCATGTATTGTGTTGGATCTATTAAGACAGGCACTTATAATTAGAGGGGGTCACTCATGCCTTCATGCTCATGTTCTTTTGTTGTCATGTGGCAAGGAGTGCAAACAAGAATACTATTTCCTCCAACCCTGTCTTGTCTGATAACGTTTTGTTCAGTCTGACTGGGACTGTTTACATTACTACAGTGAGCTTTAAGGCCATGGAAATTGTTGGATATTTATCCTTTATACCCTCTCTCAACCTCTGAAAGTTAGTTGGATAATCAGAAAAGAGACCGTCTCCACAGAGATGAGAGAAACATCTGAAAAAGTCTCGCATGTCTTAGAGCCTGAAATGGCTGTATAATGAACAGCTGATGGTTATTTTATTTTTCCTGCCAAAACCCTTTTTAAATACAGAGCAGTGGAAGAAGATTGTGTGTTTTTGTTAGTCAATCTGTTACTTATGTTTCATTAATACTAGTTTGATTAATCATAAATTTAAATCTCGATTCAAGCAGGTTTTGGTGATTTTGTCTAGGCTTTTTGAATGTATAATAACGGATCATTCAAAGGTAAGGAAAATATGTCAGATTGTTTAATTATTGAGAAAGAGGGCACTAAAGTTTAGGGTGATGGCAAGAAGACCTTCCCACCGCAACTTTTCCACATATAGCAGCTTTTAAAGGAAATAACTTGCTGTGTGCAATGACATTGTGTTTTGGGGGTGTTTATTTTCTGTTTGTACCAGTGGAGGAGATTGAGCAGATGACCAGCCTGTTCCAGCGGAAGCACAACGAGTTGGAGTTGGCTGCAGCCAAGGTGGAGGAGCTGAGCGCCCAGCTGGAGGCCATAAGAAACGCTCGTTTTGAGCCTCCTTTTCCTTTTCATCCTCACAACTCTTCTTCTGAGCTAAAGGACTTATATAAAGACTTGCAGGTGAAGCCTCGGTCATAAAAGTTTATTGAGTGTGCCTAATAATTGAATTATAACAAGCTGGTTAATTGTAACGTAAATGTTTTGTAGTCAAGGTTTAAAACAAGTGATACCAATTTGCCTATCATGATAACAAATTTTGCTGGACGATACATTGCCCCAGTAATTATTGCAATCAACAATAATTTTGTTTTGAGGCCATTTCCAAGTAATATATTGATAATGACATAATAATCCAAACCAATCATAGACCAATTTTGTAAAGAACTCTTAACACTGGAACTGGAAAATATTTTAAATGTCCAAAATGAAACATGACAAGCACTTCTTTCTTCGCAGTGGGGGACGGTTGTTTACAGCGCTCACAGTTTCTGATACGCTTCATAGCTTAGCTTTGCTTTGATCCACAGGTTTTATTTCACACTTGAGGAAATAAAACCACAGGTTTTTATTTCATTACTGCTTGTTTTTAAGCAGTTATGAGGCATGGGTGGCGAAACCTTAAACTGCTGCTGTGCAAGTTACCCATCAGGTTGTTGCCAGGTAACCAAAGTCGAGGGAACTTGGAACTGCTTGTTACCAAGCTAGGGAACAAGTAACTTGCTAAGCAGCAAGTTGTTGCTGCTTAGCAAGTTACGATGGCGAGCGAGTCACGATCGAAGTCCAGAGAATATTCTATCACATGTATTATCTATGGATACTGATTATGTGTCCATCACAATATACATTGTTATTAATTTATTGTCCAGGCCTAAGAATTTAATTTATTTAAAATTTTTACTTTTCAAAGTCAAGTTGTTCAGTTGGTGATTAAGACTGTAGCACCTGTGAATAAAAAAAAAGCAGCAGAACTAGCACAAGAACTACTGCTCAAGATGGTAACACCTTGAAAACTAAGATTTTCCCCAGGTCACCAACCAGAAGTTTGTCACCTTGTTGATGTTTTAACTTCCTACTCCTTTCCAGCTGAGGAACAAGCTGAACCAGGAACAAAGTGCTAGACTGCAGCAGCAGAAAGACAGGCTGAAAAAGAACAACATGGAAGCCGTTGCGATGGGCCAACGTCTTGGTGAGCTTCAAGAGAGACTCTGGAAGAAAAAGGCTGCCCTGCAGCAGAACGAGAACCTGCCAGTAAGTTTAAATAATACATTTATCACAATATCTGTTTATCACGAGGAGATAAGGAACAAAGCAAAGAAAGTCCACTACTTTTTGTTGTATTTGTGCACCTTTTTGAATTCTGCCATCATTTGTCAGGTGGCCTTAAAGAGCGTCAACCCTCAACATGAGCCAAGCTCCAGAGTAGCAGCAGTGGGGCCATACATCCAGTCCTCCTCTAGGTCAAGCTCCCAGCCTTCTGCTGTGCTTCCTTGCCAGGAAACGATGGTGAAGTCGGCATATCCAGATGGCACTGCCACATTACCAATGCCTGCCTCGTCCCGAAAGCCACCAGCTATACCAGCCAAACCAAGCATTAGTAAGCAGTGATCTGTTTGTTTTTGGTTTAACATTGTTAGACATTTTAAAGATGATTATTGACTCTGAAAGGTGAAAGGTTTCAACACAGAAATAAGTAAATGTAGCAACTTTTGTCCAGAAAACCATGTTGCCTCCACTTGCCGCCCTCAGATGTCAAACCTTTGCTATTAAAGCTATGGTCAGTTAGTTTTAGTAAAGGCTTTGTTTCCCTCTGTAATTTTAGTATTCTGAAGTTAATCTGAAGATTACAGTCGAGTGTGACACATTGCTTGTTCCGAAGTTAACAACCATTGGTCTAGAGGCAAAAAATGCACTTGGTCTATAGTATTTAATAAAACCACTATTTCTAGAATGAATTAAGGGACCAAAGAAATGCAATTTATTATGTTGAGGGTACAAAAAGGCTTCTTCTAAGTCAAAGATTTTAATGTAAAGCATCTTTTGTAGGTGTGGAGACCCTAAAAGACAACGCTTACATTCCTTCCCATGGTGCTTCACGACTTGGTCACACCGCACAGACGCAGCTAAAGGATAACCAGGTCTTACTGGACTTCTGCTTAATTTCTATTGTTTTCAGCTGCATGACTTTAATGGTTCTGTTTGTGTTTTGTTTTTGCTTCCAGTCATTTGGCAATGGTCTGTCCAAGTCAACTGTGCCACCAGCAGTTCCCACCAAACCGAAACTATTTCCTTTCTCTGGCCCAACAACCTTTTCCAAGCCTGCCTTTTGGACAGGGACCTTTCCTGGGAAAAAGAAACTTAAGGATCCAGGGGTCATGTCTACCCACAGCAACACCCTCCCTCTGCACAGCAATAAGGAAAGTCCTCCTGCAGCTGCAGTGCGACCATACACACCAAATCCCACAGATGTGCCTCCACCTGTGTTTCAAAAACCCCAAACTCTGGCAGCTTCATCAATCTATTCGATGTACACCCAGCAGGCCAGCCCTGGTAAACCCTACCAAGCAGAAGGCCAGGGCACACTGTCCCGCAGCAAGCCACGAGGTGATACCGATCCAGTTTCAGTTACCTTTGTTTTGTGTTTGGGAGTGTAATTTCATATTTGACTGGGGTATGGATACTTTTTGGGTTAACTGTACTCTCAAAATTAAGTTGAGTTGGATTGTGTTATCTGAAATGAAGGAAAAGCTGTAGGACATATAGACTTTGTTTTAAAATGTACTGATTATTTTTGTGTACTCATGATCACCGTCTCTTCCTGTGCAGTGTATGGAAAACCAGTCCTTCCAGCTGGCAAGAGGCCGCAAACAGTCAGCTCAGAGAGCACTTCCTTGAGATCTGTTCTCTGTGAGTTTGGGACTGATACCATTTCATCTGCTGTCAATGACAAAGGTGCAGATGCTGATACAGCAGAATGTGCGATTCCTCGTCCACTCAGTCCCTCCAAGCTCCTCCCGTTCGCGTGCAACCCTCACAGAAACTCTGTTGCCGACTTGGAGGGCCTCCGCCGCCGACTGCACAACGCCCCCCGACCTCTAAAAAAACGCAGTTCAGTCGTAGAGCCTGAAGGCCCAGCTGGATTTAATATTGACAAGCTTCTGTACCAGAAGACAACTCTGGCTGCCATGGAAACCATTCCTATGAATAACATCAATACACCAGAGGAAAATGTTGAGTCCACAGTTCCTGACGACATTACCATCAAAAAAGATGTCAGTTCCAGGGTCAAAGATAAAAATTTAGCTGTTCTGCTGGACACAACAGTGACAGTTTGACAACAACTTCGCTACCCTTCCCTGATCCCGGATATTACCCTTTCCTTCTGCCCCCACAGGAGGACAAGGATGAAGAACTTTCTTCCACTCCAACTCAACAGAAGCACTTTCCAGAGATGTTTACTTGGCCACCTCCGCCTTACCCCAGCTGTGAGGAGGAAGAACAGGCAGATGATACACTCAACTTTCAGCAACCGATACTACAAGACACAGTCCCACCTGTGAGTAACAGTTTTACCAGGGAAGGTGCTGTTGTAAAAATACAGCAGGAAAATGTTATTTCCCTTACATGCAGTGACTCTCAAGGTGTTCACAACAACCCTTTTCAAATGGGCAGTTTGTATGATGAATAAAGACTTAATAAACTATTTCAAACCTCTCCCAGATACATCCATCCATCACCTACACTCCCTTATTGGTGAGGAGCCCCCTGGACAGGTCTCCAGTCCATCACAGGGCAATACAGAGACACACGGGACAGACAATCATGCATACTCATGCCTAAGATCAACTTAGAGTAATCAATTATATTAACAGTCGTGCTTTTGGACTGTGGGGGGAAGCCAGAGTAAACATAGAGAACCCATGCATGCACAAGAATAACATGCAAAAACTTCCCAGTCCGGGATTAGAGCTTAGGACCTTCGGTTCTACCAACTGTGCCACATTAAGGTCTTTGTCCCCAGTTTAAAAACTGTAATCTGGTCTTTTCTGTTTCTTTTGGAGCAATGGCTTCTTCTTCTCAGAGTGGCCTTTCAGCCCATGATGGTAGAGGAACAATTTCACCAAAGTAGAAAAAACCGTAGCCTAAATTGGACCAGAAAAGTAGCACAAATACTTATTGTTCACTAAACAAAATATACAGATACTGGTAATAGACTTTCTGCTCTGTCTTTCACAGTCAATCTTGCGTAAACCTGGCTCTGACCGCATGGAGCACAGGACGCGTGTCCAGTTCAGCCCTCTGGCCCTGCTGCTGGACTCCTCTCTGGAGGGTGAATTTGACCTTGTCCAGAGAGTCATCTATGATGTAAGTTACAGTTACATACTGATGCTACCTTGCAAGGCTAGAGCTTTTGGAATAGATATTCAAGCAGAATGCTGTAGAATTGTGCGAATTTGGCTGAAGAATGGGATGGATGAATGGATCTTTCACGTTGCTGATATTTCTTCATGCAGGTGGATGACGCCAGCATGCCTAACGATGAGGGAATCACGGCGTTGCACAATGCTGTCTGTGCCGGCCACACTGACATAGTGAAGTTTTTGGTTCAATTTGGTGTCAACGTCAATGCTGCCGATAGTGATGGCTGGTGAGTCTGATCGTCAGTGAGCTCCTCTGATAAGCTTCACCTTTATGATCATGAGCACAACTGACAAGAGTCTGTTTCCCTCTTAGGACGCCCCTGCACTGTGCTGCCTCTTGCAACAATGTTCAGGTTTGCAAGTTCCTGGTGGAATCTGGGGCAGCTGTGTTCGCAGCTACATACAGTGACATGCAGACTGCAGCTGACAAGTGTGAGGAAATGGAGGAGGGCTATGCACAGTGCTCCCAGTTCCTTTACGGTGAGATTTTTGATAATGTATTTGGCCAAAATGCATTAAACATACACAACTCACAAAAAGCTTAGGACATTATGCTTTCGAGCTAAATTTCAATCCTGAAATGCACTACGAACATTTACAGGTGAAGTTAATGGGACCTTCTCTAAACCTATGAATGTTCATGTCCAGCTCTCAGTGTTTCAGTACTTCTTTGCACAACTTCTCTAACAAGGAGCTTAAAGGCAACATCCACAAATGTAACAATCAGAATCAGTGTTTAAACAGACCTCTGAACATTCTCTACACACATTTCGACATCATTTGACCAAGATGAGACTAACAACTAATCAATGGTACTTACTCACCATTGTAAGGCTGCAAACAGGATGTCCTCAGACAAGTGAGACTGAGCTCAGAGTGTCACAGAATATCATCAAAAGGTTGCAACTGAAATATAAAGACTGTGGTTTTACAGTGTGGGCATGTGTGTCTATTTAATACAGAATTGCCCTATGGATGTTATTTCATCTTACTCTGAAATGAAGAGCGTCAGCAGCCCTAGGCATCCCATCTTCCTTATTCTGTCTGTGCACTGTCTTCTTTGGATGGGCTGTTTTTGTGCTTTGGTACAATAACAAAAAAACATTATCAATAGTACAGGGACAAGACCATATCACCTAATTAATATTATGTATCCAGTCATTCTCTGCCCCTGCATGATCAACACAGACCTAATTTTCATGGATGATAATTCTCCAGCTCAACAAGTTTGATTGATCAAACTACAAACCTGCATCTTCTACCTCTTTATGCTATAAGAGCCACGCACAAATTGAACATTAGCTAAAATTAGCGCCGAAATACGGCACCTCATTTACATATGAAACCACTACTTAGCGATAATTAACGGATCGTTATAACCCACCTTTATCACAAGTAAAAAGATAACGGAAGAATAACTGCCGCCAACAGCGTAGTGCGTTCCTAAAGACCCGCTTAGCTGCCCAACAAGGTGCCTCATGTAAAACACTAAGTTCAGCTTTGAACAAAAACAAACAGTAATATTAGGGAATTGCTGATACAGTAAATAAATTATTTAATCTAATCAAGTTTCCTTTTCTGTGCCGCTGTAGGTGTTCAGGAGAAGATGGGTGTGATGAACCGCGGGGTGGTTTATGCTCTGTGGAGCTATGAGCCTGAAAATAAGGACGAGCTTGGCTTTAGCGAAGGAGACTGCTTGACGGTGCTGAAGCAGGAAGGGGAGGTCGAGACAGAATGGTGGTGGGCTCGATGTGGCGACCATGAAGGATACATTCCCCGCAACCTTCTTGGGGTAAGATGAACTGCAGCTTACACCTCACACCACTTTCTTAGGTGTATGTAATGATTGGTATCGGTGATGCGATCATTGGCAATTGATGATTGGTATCGGCGATGTAATGATTGGTATCGGCGATGTAATGATTGATGCGATCATTGGTATCGGTGATTGGCCCTCACCGATCACCAATCAGCAATTGGTGATCGGTATTGTAATTGGAGCATCCCTAATAAATACTAATTTCTTTCTCAACATTGTTTTGCTTTCTAACCTTTTCCAGGTCTTGCTTGTTTTTAAAAAAGGATCTCTAATGAAATTCGAATAATTATTCTTATTGGTTTAAGTTTGGAAACTTAATCTTTTAATGAGAAACTTTTTCTCTTTTTCTCCCAGCTCTATCCGAGGATCAAGCCACGGCAGAGGAGCCTAGCTTAGCAATGATTTATTTCCATTTGAAGAAATCCAAATGAGAAGAAACAGCAGCACAATTATAGATAATTTCCCTTGAACTACTGCCACCAACACAAAGAATGCATCAAAGGACTGTTGCAGAGAAAGAAGAAACAATATTTCATCAGTTTCTACTGTTAAAATGGACTACAGCGGTTAATTTTCAAAACAGAGCTGACCAATAAAGACAGAAAACCACATAAAAAACAAGATTTAAATTATTTTGGGGTTCTTCCAGTTTTAGAAAGTTGATTAATCTATATAGAAATAAGTGGGGGAGGGAAAGGGAAGTTTTGCAACTTGTTCTATAATAATAGCTAATTATTGCTTTAGATTTTTCTTTAAAATTGTTTGAACGTTGTTTTTTTTTTATTATTAAAGCCATTTCATTCATCCTCATAGTCCCGTTTTACTGCAGATTAGGTGATTTTACCAAAGATATAAGAATTAGCATGAATATAAACATTCAAAATAAAAACACACATTCCTATGATGTTAAAAGTAAGATATGTCACACGCCCTCAGCTTTCCACTTAAACTCTTTATTTAAGAGCTGCAGGAACGATAAGGAAAAGCAAACTTTAAACCCTCTGTGTCCGTTTTCAGCTTCTACACTCTGCAGAATCAGCAGTGCCAACTCTGCGGCCCACATGTACCCTGAGAATACAGAGCAGAGTCAGCATTTCAATAGGGACAAGAACCACGGAGTACATTCAAGATTAAATTAACAATTGCACAAATCCTCAAAAAAAAATAAAATAAAACAAGAAAACAAAAAGGTAAGAAGTAAAAGTCACCACATACAGGTGTGGAGCACCTGCCCATCACGGAGCATGCAGATTAGCCCTAACTGGGCGTAGTTGCAGTGTGCATTTAATCCCCACAATTACAAACCAACCACACACGTCTTCCACTGCAGCTCATTTGAAAAAGGAGTTCAGTGTTTCGGATCCAGCTGGTACAAATTGAATTTAATGTGCGCTCGCTTGAACAGATTCACCTACAACCCTCAAAATACAAAAACGTCTTGAGATGATTGATGCAAATGTAGTATGTGGGTTTTTTTTAAACGCAAGTTTTAGAGAAGCGTTACAATGAACATGTGGATGAAGCTTTAACTGTTTCTGCATTATGGAGTAGTAACAGAACAGGAAAATGTGGATAAATGTTCCCGTAGACTATGGATCCATTCCAACACAATGGAAGACAATGAGGGAAAAAAGGAGATAAAAGGATTTTTAAATGTTCATTTGTATAAGTACTAAAATATATTTATTCTAAATCCAGTCTAAATCCAGCAACAGTAATTTGATATGTCGTATTTGTTGGAGTTTCAGTACTTCTTCCTGTCATTGGTAGGTGGAATCATATTTTCCAGGACAGGTTTTATGTTTGACATCATTATCTTCACTCTTTTATTTTTTTAAATTAAAACAGGAGTTTTTGTAAAAATCTACCACAACTGGACCATGTTGAGTCAAACGGCTGAAGCCTCCAATTCAGGCACAATTGTACCTTATAGCTTTCAATATCAGATTTGATTTTAAAGTCCTAATAAAGTTGGTCTGTGTAGCAGACAGTGAGACGAATCACTAGTTTTTCTGATGCTTTTGCTTTTTAGTTGCACTTAAATATGTCAGATCAAACACATTTTAGTATCAGATAAAGATAGCTTGAGTAACAGCACAGTACAGTTTTATAAGGAATATTTAATGTATTAAACAGCTATCCAAATGAAGAATGAAAATGAAATGAGTTCAATTTAATTTGAATCAAGAAATCACTTAAGTGGAACCTGTCTGGCAGCATGAAGTAGGTAAACAAGTGTTTGCCTAGTCTTCTTCTTCCACTAGGAGGAGAAGTTGAGACTCATATAAGAGCTAAAAGCCAAAACTACTGCAAGAAGAAAAAAGAGGCCAGATGTGAGCCACATCTGGACATCATCTGGATGAAGTGACTCGCTTTTCATCAATGGATGGAAAAGAAAAAGTGGAACTTTTTGGAAAGAGGGCACCTCACCCATCCATCATAAAGTCAGCAGCCTTAGGAGAGAGTCCCAGCCTTCTCTCTCTTGTTGAGATTATGCTGGGGAGTCCCAACATAATCCCAGTCCAGTTGATAAGCTTAGTCCCTCCATCGTGTCCTGTGTCCTCATATGACTCCTCTTGACAAAGAGAAGCAGTGGCTCTACTCTGAGTCAGTCCCAGATGACAGAGCTTCTCACCCTTTCTCTAATGAAGAGTCCAGGCACCCTGCAGAGAAAACTCAATTCAGCTGCTTATATTCGTGATCTTACTCTTTCAGTCACTCCCCAGAGCTCGTGACTTTAGATCAGGATAGGAACGTAGATCAACTGGCAAATCGAGAACTTCACCTTTCGACACAGCGATCCGTCTATCAATGTCCCGCTCCATCTTTCCCCCATCTGTGAACAAGACCCAGAGATATTGAAACTCCTCCACTTCTCTGGCTCAAAACCAAGCAAAAGACGGCCAATCTTGAGGCCGCCGTGGGTTTTGGTGGTCCAGCTTGTTGTTGACTCATCATCTGGGCAGAACAACAACTACTGTGTGATTGGTCAGACATTTAAAGTGGACTTGTTAAAACAACGATGTTTGCTGCAGTGAATTTAACTTATCAGGACTTCAGCACTTAAGCCTCTTCTGCACTTTGTTCTTGCGACCTTGAGTAAGAAACCAAATTTCTTAGCTTTGCGGAGTATGGACTGTGGATTAATATGGTGGCAGGAGCAAAAAAGCCAGCTTTTGTTGGTCCAGTGAAATCGTCCCTAATAATCCTGCAGATTCTGGTCATGGTTCAGATTCTGGTCTTGGGGAAGCAGACGTGTTACATGACCGATGCCCTTGGTGACTCCCTCCCTGAAGAGCAGCTTGGCGCTCAGTCGCAAATACTCAGGGTGCTTGATGAAGCGAAAGCGAACAACGGCCCTCTCTCCCGTTCGAAGCTCGTCCTGAAACCAGCAGTGAAGGATTTAGCAGTCTGTTTCCAAATGCAACACGAATAAGAAAACTCACCAACCTTTCCGTGAAGGCACTCCACCGTAGCCGTCTGCCGGACGTTACCGACGTGGACGGTGA
This sequence comes from Girardinus metallicus, assembly GCA_903067095.1. Lineage (NCBI taxonomy): Eukaryota > Metazoa > Chordata > Actinopteri > Cyprinodontiformes > Poeciliidae > Girardinus > Girardinus metallicus. Next base: position 17,693 of record CAEGAE010023767.1, on the reverse strand, counting down.
CCTGCGAACCCCGCCGGAAAGTCTTTGCGTGGAAGAGCAGAACAATGGCAGCTTCGAACTGGCAGCAGATGGTCGGGTTCATCTTGGGGCTGACCATCACCATGCCCTGCAATACGCAGGAAGTGGAACACTCTTCACCCACTTCAAAATAAGAGCATGCATATGAACGTCTGAGTATATGAAGAATTCTTAACAGAGTTGGGGAGGAACTACCTACATGTACTCACTTACATTCACCTGTCTAACCTTTTTGAAAAAATTTACTTTTTAGAGCATTTCTACTTTTTACTTTTACTTGAGTAATTTTATTATTAAGTATTTCTACTCTTGCTTGTGTAAAATTTCTGGATTTTCTACCCACTAACTTCATATTTTTGTCCATCTGATTATGTAATTTTTAAACATTAAATGATTGATAATTCGATCAGTTACTTCGCACTTGAGTAGACTTTTACCAAATACTTTCCTACTGGGTTAGTTTAGTTGAGTACAATTTTTGAGCACTCTACCAAAACTTCTACAAAGATGTCAAACTTTTTTCAACTGAAAGTTTAGAAAACGTTAAAGCTATGTGCGCTAAATGTTTTCAAAGTTAGCAAAAACGCAATAAAGCTAAATTTGCACCTCTATTATCGGGTTAACAGAAGTGTGGCCACCACTGCTTTTGGTTATCAGTGAACACGGACCAATGAGCCTGAATTTCTGTCCTAATCATTAACCCAACATTAGGTGACCTCTGACCTTGCGCAAAAGTGAGCGATCAAAGTTTCCCAGAGCCAGAGTGGCTGCCTGTCCGGCCTTCAGCACCCTGCAGGCCGAGCGGTTCCTCTGGATGCTGCCCACTTTCAGGCGCAGGAAACGGCCCTCTTCTGTGGGTCCAACAACGAGTCGCTCGCCCTCCCTGCAAACTCCACTGGCAAAAAAAAAAAAAAACAGGGAAAAATTAAAGACTGTGTTAAGGTTTTATTTTCAAACTTTTTGGGATAAATTAAATGAAACTGAATCTAAATAGACAAAAAGGTCAGCTGATAATTCATCAGCATTGCTAATCTATTCATTAGCAACAAAATGGCTAACTAGAAGATTTAACCTTTAACTAGACCATGTCATCTTACCTGTACAGAGTTCCTCCAACAACAGTCCCAACATCAGGGACTGAGTAGATCTCATCCACCTGCAAACACATGATTGGACATCTGTAGCTTAAAAAAAACAACTTTTAACATGGATGATCTCATTCATTAAGCGAAAAAAGTTATCCAAACCAACCTTTTAACATTTTTGACAGTATGAAGGGTATTCGTTTTCTGAAATCCTATGTAAGTTTTATTTATTCCAGTTTTTGGAGCTATACTTCTACATCCTCCAATGGGACTAGAGCTGGGCGCTAAATCGATTTTATCAGTTAATCAAATTTTGGGTTTTTGAAGATTTACTTTTTGGAAATTTGGCTTTTTTTTTTATCACCAAAGCACTCCTTCTTTGACAAGCATGTTTTACAGTTTCTATTTATTTGGATTTTGAATTCATATCAATTTGATGATTGGTTATTAGGCCCATGCTAAGATTTTTTTATGTTTTTTTTATACAATTTTGTGAATAAAGTCATAATATTCGGATAAACGATTTATGCAAACAACTGTGTTTGTGTCAAAGAAAGAACTACACTGGCTGGGTGACCACATCAGATCTTAATAACTCTAGAGAAGCTTTTTTCTCATTAAAACAACGTTATCTTTTTACCTTTTAAGATATTCTTCCACAATGTTCTCGTAATTAAACAAACGAAAAAAAACTTGTAGCCTGTCAATACTCTGCCGCACAACTCACCGAAGGGATGATTAAATCCTCCATTTGAAAATACTTTCTGCCACTTCTAATTTCTTGTTTTTGGAAAAGAAAGTGAGAAAAATTATTGATTAAAATCAAAAATCGGGTCTGGTATAAAAAAAACTAAGCCATATTTTCAAGCCACATCGCCCGGTCCTAAAAGGGAGAGAAATGTAACCTCGTGTCCATGCTGTGTGTGTTTGTGGACCTGGAACTCTGTAAGCTGCTGCATCAGCTCCTCCTGTTCTTTGCTGTTGCTAAGCGGAGGAAGGACGTTCAGGAAAACCTTCAGGAGGTCCAGGCTTTCTCCAGACACGCTGGACAGGGTGAAGATAGGTGTGACGCTACACACACAAAAAGGCAGACAAACAAGAGTAACAATAAAATAATTCGATTCAAAGGACAACACAGAGTAAACACATTTGTAAGTGAGAAATCTACAACAGAGTCTCAGGGCCATTGCAGATACAAAAACAGAGGAGTAAATTTGTGAGAAAAAGACTCATAAATTTTGAGATTAATCTCAGAATTTTTCTGTAAAAAAGCAACATGTCTGTGTTTGAAAAATTTTAAATTTGTTAGAAAAAATTTCAAAATTTTAGATAAATTTCAGAAGTTTTTAGAAAAAAAATCTTGGAAATTTCTGAGTTTCAAAAGTAAATTTTTGTTTTTACTTTTGGAAATGTCCAAGTCTTTTTTGTAGAAAATTTCTGAGATCAATCTAAAATTTAGAATTTTTTTCTAGCAATTTTTCACAATTTTTCAAACTGAGAAATATTGTTGTTTTTTTATACAAAAATTCTGAGTTTCTTCTCAAAATTGATGAGTCTGAAAAGTTGAAAATTTGCTAGAAAAAACCCCCTCTAATTTTGAGATTCATTTCAGAAATTTTCTAGAAAAAACCTTGGAAATTAGATTTTTAAAAATTCAAAAAAACTTTGCTTTTGGAAATTTCCAAGTCTTTTTTAGAAGAGAATTTCTGAGAATATTCTCAAAGTTTTTGTGTTTTTTTTTTTTGTTGTTGAAATGTACTTTTTTTGTATTTACATTGCCCTAATATGTCGTAAACAAGCTTTAATGTCTGAGACTAGGAAAATATTTCTTTGCTGAACTGCTTTTATTTGCTATAAGTTGGTACCCACCATGCAGACTGGGTGAACTGCTGCGCTGCAGTCACTGCGTCATCAGGGTTCATCACCACCATGGGAATCTTGTTGCAGCCTGGCTGCTTCAGGACTCGCTCCAGCTGCCGGACAGTTCGCTCCACGGTGCCGCGGGAGCACAGATCCACTTTACTGACTACGATAAAAATCGGGACTTTCAGAGCCATGGCCAGTCCCAAATGCTCTCGAGTTGTACCAGCTGGACACAGAAGAGAGGAAACGCGCTGAGCGAGAAAACCACATACAAGGAATAAAATGCAACTGTAACAGAGCTAAAAACGCAATGTGGTGTTTTTTCATTTCCGTTTTAATGCTAGAAGTTATTCTGCACCATATGGGAATTTTGTCGGCCTCAAGATTCTGTGTGGCACGAATGACGGTAAGTTTGATGCAGCATTATTAAGTATATATCTGTTGATTTATAGTGCTTATTATATTTCTGCTGGAATGTATGTTAATATGCAAATATTTTGAACTGTAATTGTATTGTTTTTCTCAACTTTTATAGCTAATGAAATGTTTAGAGACATTTGAATCTGATTTATAATGACTCAGTCCAGCTAATTGATTTTATTTCAGTCTTCTCTTTTTGAATATAGAAAAGAGGAGTAAATTTACACTAAAAAACTCTGAAATTTTACAGAAATAAACTAGAAGATTTCTGAGTTTGATAAGGCGACAAATTGAGAGAAAGAACTCAGACATTTTTATATTAATTACAGAAATTTCCTAGAAATAAACATAGGAATTTCTAAGTTTGAAAAGTCAAAAATTTGTGAGAAAAACATCAAAAATTTTTAGATTAATATCAGACATTTTCTAGAAAAAAAAACTAGAAAATATCTGAGTTTGAAAAGTCAAAAATTTGCAAGAAAAAACTCAGAAATTTTGAGATTAAGCTCAGAAATTTTCTAGAACAAATTTGGAAAATGATGACTTTGAAAAGTCAAAATTTCCAACTTCTGAAACTCAGAAAATGTTCAGAAATTAAATTCAGTTTTAATGTCCAAAAAATGTAAAACATTTTTATGGAAAATTTCTGAATTTTTTTGCAGAAATGTACTCCTTTTTTATAATAAGCTGATGTTAGCAGTGTGTGCCTTTGGCTAAACCATTACTTTGTAACGGCTATTTTGTGACGTCATCGTTATGACAGCGGGTGTTCATGTGAAGCCTAAAATAGTGCATTTTTGCCTATTACGGTAAATGTGGTGAAATCCATTTCGACTCCTGTCTTCTTTGTACGGATTGATGAAGAGTTGAAGTCCGTTACTCATCCATTGTCTCTCCAGGTGTGTTTGCAGCTCACCTATGCCGGTGTTGGCGCTCACTACAAGCATGGCTAAGTCAGGGCAGTAGCTGGTTAAACCGAAGACGGTGGTCTTCAGGTACTTGTGGTGACCTGCCAGGTCGATGAAGGTGATCATTTTGGATGAGCTCTCACAGATCTCCTCCGCTGTTCGAGACTCACTGTAGTTTACCACCTGAGCAGAAGAGTGACATCGTTAGGATCCAGAAAGTAGCAGTAGTTGTTGACATTTTGAAGCAGATATCTGCCCAGGTGTTGAAGCTTCCCAGTGCCAGTAGAATCAAGAGAACAATCCTATGAAGCATATGGACACTTTTTCATCTTGTAGAGCACAATTCTTTTTTACATATATAATATCTTAGAAAAATGTAAGGTACAAAAAATAGATTCCCATTTATTAACAACTTTTTTTTGCATTTGTCTTAGCTTTGGAGTAACTAGAACCACAAAAATATCGACCTACTTTTACTGAAACACAAAGAGTTCGGCCCAAATGAGAAACAGTCAACCCCAAAACGTCAGAAACTTTGGGCCTGTGTTATAGTAATACAACTGTGCAAAACCTTGTTTTTAACTTTTGTATCTACAATGATTTCATGTTTTGCTTTAGTTTACAAAATTTGGACACCACTTCACTATGAGAAATGCATTGTCGTTTTTAAAGAATCACCATTTTACTCCTAGTTTTAGGATTTAAAATAGAGATAAGTATCAAATTCAGCAGAAAAATGTTAGGTCTTTTTCTTTTTTAGTCTCATTCTTCATCAGTGCAAATATTGCAGGAATAAAACAAGAAACTGTGGAAAATCTGTGTTTGTTATTATTAAAAATATTACCTGATTCTCTTTAAGTTTTAGCCAAAGTTGTAAAGAGCCACTGAGTAAGAGGAATACCTCTCCTTTGCTGTTAAAGCCCAAGATTTCAAAGCTGATGCTGGAGGTGCGTCCCGTCTGGATCTCATGCAGGTGTCTGAAAAGGTTTAGCCGAGCTCGACCTCGGCCGTTATCCAACTCTCCCTGCGTCAGGACACCCAGCAGGGTCGACTTCCCTGAGTCCACATTTCCCAGCACGGCCACACGCAGGTCCAGGAACTGAGGAATGACAACAGATTTGGTCCAACCCTTGCAGGAAATACAGAATTACAACATGTTTACAGGCACAATGCTGCAGAAAACACACCTGCTGATCGTCAGGAACCTTTCGGACAAGAACCTCTGCAATTTTCCGGATATTTCTGTCCAGGCCATAGTCCACTTCCCGTTCTCGCAGAAGCGTTATGTCAGCTCCGACCCTTCAACAAGACAAGCAAAGTATTATTTCATGAATTATGACACGCTGCTAGCATCCTTCATGAAATTCTTGAAGTGTACATCTCTCAGTAGTGATGGCTCCAGAGGACAAAATCTTTCATAAATAACAATAGTTTATCCCAGAAGTAAAATCAAACAATCAAAGCATAATTCCTTATGGTAATTAGCCCAAACAAGCAGATCTGTGTTTCGATTTTATCTGGTTCAGTTCTGCAGGAAAAATATTTGTATGTCAGAGCCAATACTGACCAAGTTATTTTAAAACGGTTCACCCCTTGATCACCACATTGGACCTTGAATTCGCACAAAATCAACAGAAATCCACAGGCCTGAAATCTAGGTGTAGTGATGAACTCTGATCTGGACCTTCAGAGCCACATAAAGACAGTCACAAAGTCGGCCTTCTGTCACCTGAAGAACATTTCCAGAATGTCCCAGTAAGATCTAGAGAAACTCATCCAGGCGTTTATCTTTAGTCGCATTGATTACTGCAATAGTGTCTTCACAGGTCTGGCTAAGGAGTCATTCAGACAACTTCTAATCACTGAATGGCTTAGCACAGAAATTCAGCTGTTCTGACTAAAACCAGGAGGATAGAGCACATCAAACCCGTTCTAAAGTACCTAAACTGGCTCCAGGTGGCTCAGAAAATAGACTTCTGTAAGCTTATAAATCACTGAACGGCTTAGCACCACAATACGTTAAAGATCTGATGTTGTCATGGAAACCTTCCAGACCTCTCAGGTCTTCTGGTTCTGCTACCCAGAACCAGAACCAAACATGGAGAAACATGTTTGGCTTCAGCTTCTATGCACCACAAATGTTTGCATATTTTCAGACCTCATTGTTTGTGTTCAGGTATTAATGGTAAATGGACTGAACTTATATAGCGCTTTATCCAACCATTTTTGACCACTCGAAGCGCTTTACACTAGAGTCATTCACCCATTTGCTCTCACAAACGCTCACACATTCATACACCGATATGGAGATCGGTAGGCAATTTGGGGTTAAGTGCCATCGACATGGGGCAGGAGGAAGTTGGAATTGAACCTACAATTTCACAAGACAACTACTCTTCCCACAGAGCCACAGTCGCCCTTCAATAAACATATTTATCAAGTGATATTTTCAAATTTCCTGTCGACTTTAAACATTTTTTAACTGAAAAACATGACGGGCTGATGGATGAATGACTGCTCTAGCACCCAACCACCGGGCTTAGCAAGTTTTCTGGGGGAAACCTGGTATAGAGTAACTAATATTTGTTCTCAACTTGGTAGTTGTATGATGTTTTGGGGTTTTTATAATATAACTTCAGCAGGCGAATGAAAGGAGGTCATGTGATCACCTACTTCTCTGCCATTCTCTTTAGCGTCTTGAGGGAGCCTTTCATGTCGGCCTCCGTCAGACCCACCAGCAGGCCGTTGTCTTCCACTCCGATCTGGTACACAGCCTCACCGCGGCCTTCCTGCAGACGCCACTTCAGCTGCGTGGCCAGATGCTCAAAGCGGTACTGAGTGGGGTTGACCAGCTTTAACTGGAAAAAAAAAACGAGAAACCAATACAAACCTGTGCAGCAAGTAAATGGAATTTAACTGTGCTTCTTTAATCACCAAAGAGATATACATACATTTCTCATTCTTTATTTTTTTTTTTTGATGACTTTTAAAATTACTCTTCTGCCTTGTAACGGCTAAATCTAAATTTTTAACGTTCAAACACTAAATAAGCAGATTATGTTAAATGTTTTCTGTTTACCTGATTATTGATTAAAGCATTTTTAGGTAGCCAAGGTGATTTAGTGTGCACATTTTATGTGTGGAACTACATTTAATAAGTTTTTTCCTTTTTTTCAGACTGTAAAATTGTTTTAAATAATCAAAAAAACTTCAGCTTCACTATTTGCTAAAGTGCTACCGACGCTGTTGTTGGATGCTTAACGTAGAATTATGATGTAAAAGGGTCTTTATTGTAATTTTTATGTATTTCTTGACTTGGGGAAAAGACAGTTAACATAACTTTCGTTTGAAACAAGTGACTAAAATGGAAAAACTGTTGTATTTATAAAATATGTCCTTTAAGCATTCTGTGGCATGATTCACACAATAAGATGACTGGGGCAGTGACAACTACCACTTAAAAAATAATAATAAACTGTAATACTGACAGCTGCTCTGCTGCTTGAGTAGCTAAAAATGCCATTTTAAAACCAAAATTACTCCTAATCAAAACATTCAAACTTAATTACCTTGTATTCAATGTTTCCTTCTTCAGCCTGGAAACAAACAGAAACAGAAAACATGCAGAATTACTAAACGGTGCACCAATAAAATGTAGAGTGCTTTAACACATCAAATCTCAAAGTGATGCCCAGTCGAGCAGGGGAATATTTTCTACTGTTTCAAAATCACAGTCTTGTGTGCATCTCCAGTTCAAATAACCCAGAACACAGAGAAGGAACCACAGAGTAGCTATATTATTAAAACTGAATTTAATTTAGAAACGTTTCTGTAAGTTTATAAATCACAGGGAAGAACATGTCAGAGGCGTGGACGAGGAATTGAATTGCACAAAATCGAACGACTTTAGACAGACTTGACAAAATCTGTTCACACCCCTAAAATGGAAGCTTAGAGGCACAGGGTGTAAAAATCACTTTTATACAGTCCACTGGAGCGAAAGAAATGATTTCAGCTGTGCATTAAGGTATGACAGCAGGCCTGAAAGCAAATGAAACAGAAAAAGAAACTCTCTCCTAGTAAGGAAGGTCAGCCTTGTGACTTCACTTGGATCAGAGCCATGAAAATACCTGATATCTTACATTGAACTTAAAGCCATGAAGTAATTATGAACTAATGATGACAACATAACTGGAAAAATACCTGCTATTATATGGATTCTATGGTGTAAACCTGCTGTAGCAATGCTTTCTGAAGACAATACATGACAAACTGTGCGGCCCGTTGTTGTTATCATTATTATTATTGAATTGTTGGTGGGTTTTATAGTTGATTCCTATAGGAGATATTACATTGAAGTTTGAGATGTTAGCCTGGGGGGGTTCTCTCTAAACACGGAAGCAGATAAACCTGAAGACATTGCGCCACCATGTTTGAGGGACTCTTGTCATCTGTGCTGCAGTACGGACTAACTGCCTGCCTTAATCCCGGGCCAGAACCAGGTAGCTACCTCCGGTGGTAAAATCGGTGGCGGTGTCCTGTTGTTCCTCTTCCTTTTATTCCTTCTCCTCCTGCCTTGTTTGCCTCGTCTGGCCCGCGACTTTTTGGATGATTTCTTCCCTTTGATGTTTGACAGGGAGCCAGGTCCGTCGTGTCTGTTTCCCGGAGGAACCGCTGCAGTTTGGAGCAAATCAACCATGGCTGAGCTCAGGCAGTGATCGACCGACGGGAAACTACGGAGCTCACGGGTGATTCACGGCATTCCCCAGGACATTTCCTGCTGCGTCCCACGGCTTTGATGTGTGGAGACCTGAGGCAGGTCGGATGCTCTCTCCTCAGCACCAGCAGCGACGTTAAGCTACATTTTTACGTCGAACTTCCGCCTGAAAACGCTCAAACCGGAAGCGAATGTTGGATTGTTTTCAAAATAAAACTCAAGCAAAAACGTTTGACAAAAATTATAAAGAACCAACAATTTTTAAAAATATAGATATAATAACAATGGAGGCGTTTGCGAGGGAATAATCCCATTGAAATTTGTCAGCAGAATTACCACCAGAGCTAATTACATTCTTCTATTTACAGTGACTTTATTTACTTATTTTTATATTTTTCCTCATATTATTACGACTTTATTCTCGAAATATTATGTGTTTTTTTTTCTCGAATTAGTTCTATTTCATTGTCCTACGACACTATTATAGTTATTGATTTGTTTTTTTTTTCTAAGTCTGACTATAATAATCAGTCGTACTTATGCACAGTCATCCCGAACAGAAGGTGGCAGTGATGCCCCGTTAAAATATGCCGCTTGCCACCGGAAAAGAAGACAAAAAAAAAAAAATCTCTGTATTACTTCCGGGTTTTCAGCCATGTGGTAAAACAGCTGTGGGTCAGGGTTCTGTTGACAGTGTTTTTATTTTTTTCTTGGTTCTGCCTTTTGTAGAAGAAGAAAACTTATTCTACAATGATGAGAAGAAAGAAACAGCGGCAGGAAGCGGAGCGGAAGAAGAAGACGACTATAAGTTGCAGCGAAGAGGAAGACTCTGATGTGAAGAAGGTCTCTCTGTTTACCCTAAGAGGAGGGGAGGCAGAGGAGCTGCGGTTAAGCGGACACGATGATGAAGATCAAAACCAATCAGGTGACGGGGCTGAAGAAGACTCTGTGGGCAGCGAAGAAGAAGAGGTATCGGAGGAGGAGAGTAATGATGAAGAAGAAGAAGATGATGATGATGAACTAGAAGAAGAAGAAGAGGACGCTAATGCAGAGGAAGATGATGAACTAGAAGAAGAAGAAGAGGACGCTAATGCAGAGGAAGATGATGATGATGATGAAGATGATGATGATGAAGAGGAAGATGCTGAGGAGGAGGAGGAACAAACTGGTGAAGGCACAGAGTTGCAGACAGAGGAACGCATCAGGAAAGGTGAGAGTGACATCTGAGTTTTGATTGGCCAGTTAAATGAGATCTGAGTTCTGATTGGTCAATTATTTTCCAGGATCAGTATAACTCTGTATCAGTTGGTGTGTTTTATTTTGGATATTTAAAATATCTTCCAGTTCCAGTGTTGTGTGTTTGCAAAATTAAAGGTTATTTGTCTTTGAGAGGCCAAGCTTGTATAATTATGCTATTGTCAATAAGTCATACATTACTTCAAAATGGTCTCAAAACAATATTATCATTTATCGCCATAATTACTGGAAGAATTTATCAGCCAGTAAAATTTATTGTTAGAACTAGTTATGATTTATTTTGCTTTTAGCTGTAGTTCAGTTTTGTTTCTTACTGAGTAAAAATCCTCATTATGATGCATTTTGTGATGTTTTCTTCCTATGCAGAACTGTCCAACATGCCCTTTGAGGATATCATGAAGTTGCGGCAACAAGTGGGAACTAAAGCGTTCAACGAGGCCGCATCCAACAACAAAATATGCCGACCTGTCAGCAGTAAGAAACGGCTGAACAAAAACAGGTCTGTGTCTTCCAAATTATCCTAATTAATCAAAAATCTAGAAGTGCAGCTGCTCTCTCCTGATCGCTGTCAGCTTGTCACACAGTGTATTTTAATTTTAGACCAATGGAAATTTCATCAAAGATTCCACCGTCCTTCCTGCGTCAGGTCATCCCTGGCAAGAAATCAGTGAGTAAAACCAGCACTGACAAAACCACAAATCTTCTGTTTGCATGAAAATATTCATGTTTTTCTTGTGCTGCAGACCAGGAGAGATCCTCGATTTGACAGCCTGTCAGGAGAATACAAACCAGAGATTTTTGAAAAGACGTACAAGTTTATCAATGACCTCAAACACAGAGAGAAAGAGGTGAGAAAACCAGAATCAGGTGCCATGAAAAGTCTGTTTATGTAGAACGTGTGACATGCGGTCTGTCTCTGCAGATCATTAAGAAGCAGCTAAAGAAGACAAAGACTGACCACAAGAAGAAGGAGAAGCTGCAGTTCCTGCTGAAGAGATTGGTAAGAAGTCCTGACACTCCAATCTTTTTATCACTTGTCAGTTTATTTGCAAAAAAAAAAACTAAATTGGTTCTCAACGGTGTTATATATGTTTCTCTGCAGAATGTGACATTTGTTTGTAAATGTGTTTAATTCTGCAATATTTTGCTAAATAATTAAGATTTCTCTGCATTCAATAAAGTAATTTAAAATTAAGTAACATTAAATTAATACTAATAATTTAATAATTAATGCTAGTCATTAAATCACTATTTAATAATTAATTAAATATTACATTAAGTATTGATTAGTTAAATCAATATTTAATTAAATCAATAATACATCTTTGCACATTGATCAATCCTTTCAGGATTTTGATTGTTTTTGTCAATTTTTTTCAATCAAATTACTGATTTAGTGAAGCTAATTTAGAAATGTTTGCAAGGAATTTTGCAATATTTACTCTTATGTGTGTCAGTAAATGTGACTTTTTGTTACTCGCCATATGAATCATGAACCATAACTTGACATCAAGTAAGGCTGAGGCAGCAGAGTAGTAGAAATAAGAAAGTTACCATCATTTAAACAAAATGTTTTTGACCATTTTAGTGGAAAATTTGCAATAAACTCACAATTATGAATTAGCGTAAAAAGTATAGCAATCTGTTTGTGCGTAAATTTCTGTGTTATTTGGCAATATACAGATAAAAACTGCTTTCATTTGATTGTTAAAATAATATTTAAAGTTCCTTTTATGTGTCCTTCTTGACAGGGCCACACAAAAAGCTGTGATGGGCCAAATTTGGCTCCTGGGCCTTGAATTTAACACACATGGCTTAGAGGGCTTTTTTTAAAATCAATAATTGTGTTTATATTAAGCTCCCAGTGGTCAGCCTTTAAATTTCAATGTGTTGTGCAGGATAACCAGGAGCGAGCGAGACTGATCCAGGAGCAGCAGCGAGAGAGAGAGCTGCAGTTCAAGAAGCAGCAGCGAGAGCGAGCCAGTCGGGGAGAACGGCCATTTTTCCTCAAGAAATGTAAGAGCGAGTCCAACGCCAGACCCGCTCGTCTTAAGAGTTCTGTTTCCTGTTCCTCACACGTCTTGTGCTTTCACAGTCACATTATTTTAAAAAAAGTATTATTGTACACAAAGGATCGGTGTCAGACAGAGAAGCCGAACTACCTTTAAATACCCTGTTAGAATATAAAGTAGGGCTGGATGACATGGCTGAAAACCATATCATGTTATAAGCATTTCATATCAGTTGATATCGATAATTATTGATTAGCTTTTTGTTTTTAAATATCTGAAATACTGCCACACTGTTGATGTGACATTTCCTGTTTTATTCAGTTTTCACTCCACACTGTTTATTTTTCAGCAGTTATGAGGCCCGGTGGTTCTTACTCAACAGGTTGTTGCTAGGTAACCAAAGAGTGAGTGAGTTAGTGGATGTCATTAATCTTACATAGCTAGCCGTGAGAGCCTTTCCTCTGACTACATCTCCCAGAATGCTGTGCGGTTCTGGATCAGAGTTCAGTGAAAATATTGAATTTTCTACCAGACGTATCATCTATTGATTTTGATCACGTCTGTGGCAATATATTGGTCATAAATAGAGCTTACGTGTGGATGAAAGGCCAAATCACATCAAAATCTCTTCGGTTTCCCAGATATCCGGACTAGACGTGAACTTATTTGGTTTCATAAAAGCTAAAACAACACATTGGTAAAACATTCCTCTGCTTTATTTCTCTCCTCAGCGGAAAAGAAGAAGCTGCAGCTGGCCGAAAAGTATCAGGAACTGAAGAAGAGCGGCAAACTGGAGAACTTCCTGAGCAAGAAACGGAAGAGGAACGCAGGAAAAGACCGCAGGAAGCTTCCCGGGAAACAGCTACACAACAAAAAGCCTTTTTTGTCCTGAGAAGTGATGAAGAGCGATCTGCTGAGAAAGGTTTGATCAGCACGGCTATAGAGACTCATTTCAGTGTACTGATGCTGTTGGTTCCTCACATCAGGTGCACTTGTTCTGTAAAAGCTCTTTTTTGTGATCAAAGATCATGGGATTCATGAATGTGTTCATAAAAAAATACTAAAAGTGTGTTTGGAGATTGTGTCAGATGTACAAATGCTTTTTTTTTTACATGTAAAAATAATAAAGGTTTTCCTCAATACTTTAAGTGCTCTGTTCACCCGCCTGCTTATTGAAGTATTTTATTTATCGCAAAGAGAAATTAAATTATGTCCAATCCATATTAGTCCTCATGGATGGCAATGCAGTGGGCAGGAATGATCTCCTGTAGCAGTCAATCTTTCAGTGAATTTACATGTTTCATTATATTCCACACATTCTACTCTTGAAATGTGACTAACGCAGAATATCCACCATCAAGAACTTTTTAGAATTATTTTGCTTTTATCTGTTGTATTAAAAGTTAGTTGATCTAAAGAGGATCAGAACCAAAACAGATGGGAGTCTGGTTTTCAGATTGTAACTTTAAATTAAATGTGAGAGTAATGCAACTTCAAAGAAAATACCTGGTGTAAATGCAAAGGCATAAAATTGTTTGTCTACAGATTTGAAATGAAAGTATGAATGGACTGAATAGTAATAAATGGATACAAAATGAGTTGGTGAACAGGTGAAATGATCCGGCTATGACATGAGTTCATTTGTCATTGTTATGTTTGTTTATAGATGTACATGTTATTTTGACTGTAGGTCCCAGGAAAATGAGTATGATGCAAAATAAAACATATTTAAAGCAAGTGATTAAAACATAAATAACTTTCCAAGGATATTTTTACTGAAAAATGTACATCACAGATGAGTTGAATGACTCAAAAAATTAAATCAATTAAATTTTTACAGATACTTTAGATAATGTTGTTGTGCATCTTTTCCAATATTCACAACTCAAACCCTGAAAGAAGAGAAGAGATGGTGCCGCTCTCACAGCGGCGTGTCCAGAAATCATTCTTTCTTCCCTCCCACAGTTTTCTGTCTGAGCTCCAGCTCAGAGCGAACGCTGCTCTTCGTCGCTTTCTGTAAGACCCACGTGCTCAGATGAATCAGAACAAATGCGCCCCCAGCCGTCCACAGCCAGTTCTTACGCAGCCAGCTCTGAGACTTCATTGTGACTCACTGAAAGGCAGAAAGAGAGTTTCAGGACCTCCAGATTTATATCTTTTAATTAAATGGTGGTGTTTCTTTGGACAGCGAAGGTAGTTTTGATAAAGTCTGTTACTAAAAGGTTGACATCATCTTAAAACTTTGCAAGACTCAAAATAAGGATACAGCACTGGCTTCTACTAACCAGCACTTAATTCACTGCACTGGCTCCCTGTTTGTCAAATAGATTTTAAAATGCTGCTTGTGGTCTCTCGAGAACTAAACTGTCTTGGTGCAAGACATTTCCAAGTACCTAGCCAATTACCAGACCGGATTACTGAAGTGTTTCCAGGACCTGAACTAAATAATGTGAGGCATCTCATCAGCTCTGGAACAAACTCCCTGAAAACCTGAAATATTCAGGGTTCTGTTGGATCCTGTAAATCAGGACAGAAACATGTTTAGCTTTCTAACAATCTGACTAATGAACTTTTAACCTGTTTGTTTGTTTGAAGAGCAAAACTAGATTTGAACTTAAGTCTACAATAAGCTTTAATATAAAATTTCATACAAATTTGTCTTTAAAGGTGACCTAATATATGTTTTCATTAAACAGGTCAGAATAGAATAAGCTGTACAAAACATGTTCATTACATGTTTCACACAAAATCATCCTTAATCGTTCACATTAAGACCAGCTGAGCAAACGTGCCAGAGCTGAGTTTGGGTTGATAGGTAATGGCCTGGGCTTCACTGAAGTTGCTAGGTGACAGGAAGTGCCTGCTGATTTGTGACATTACATTTGGAAGGTTTTTGAAATGGTTCATTTTCCAGACACCAAAAAACATTAATCCCCAAAAATGGCTGAATGTTTTTTTAAGCGCTTGGGCTGTATACAGAAACAGTTGAGACCCAAATGGTAGTACAAAAAATTAGCCACTTAAATATCTACTTTAGATGCCCGGGCCATCTAGAGGACAAACAAGGAACTGCACAAAGAGAGAAAAATCATGTTGCAGCCACATACCTTAGTGCATTACTTGCTTTTGGCTGGAGGAGGAGCAGTAGCAGGAGGTGAGACGTATGCAACAATGCCAGGCTCAGGAATGTACTCCTCTCTGTTGTGCAACGTTGGGTTTGTCTTCAAGTTGTACCAGCCCAAGTGAATCAGTCCCAGACTTGTGCCCATCACAATCAGGACTTTGTAGTTATTCCAGAATGTCCGCAGGCCCATGACTGATAAGGCGCGAGCTGATGAAAGCAAACAAAGCTGACGTCCAGATAAAGCAAAGAGTCATACATTAAAAATATTAAATCAACATTAAATTATCCAGTCAGTCTTACTCAACACTGCTGCCCTAAACCTACAAATAAAACATACAGACACAAAGGTTACTGAGAATAAACCTTTTATAAGGGAAGGGATGATAATGGCGGTTATCACAGTGGTCATAAAAACTGTTTTAATATTCAGGCTTACTGCTCTAAAATAGAGTCACCCAACCCCCATTATCAACATTGAAATTCAAACATTCTTTATTAATCCCGAAGGGAAATTAAATAATAAAAGGGTACTTCACTACAAGAACAGCATCAAGTAATTCAATTGTGCTACGTAAAAGTACGAAATAACCGCAAATTTATTATGTTTTATAAAGGTAAGACGCAGCGTTCTTGGTCTTACATACATTAAGCATTCAAATATTTTCTTGTTTTAACTGAATTGATAAACATTTCAGGAAAATTCTGACCAATGGTTATCTATTTTATGCAACGGGGATATTTCTTCTTTAAGAAACAACTGTACAATGGAGAAAATTTAGTTTCCGAACTAATCTAAAACTTTTATATTTAACGTAGAAAACACGATCTAAAGAACGTTGTGAGGGCTTAAAAAACATTTTCAATAAAAAGACAAACTTGAATCTGGATTGAAGAGAACCTTTTCAATATTTTATATGTATATATATATATTTTAGACACATTTCAACAACAACACCAGGTTTTCTGATAAGCCTAATATTGCACACAAGTCTACAAGGTTTTGGACCAGACAAACAGGGAAATAAAACAGATTTTAGGTGGTGATATAAGCAGAGTCTCACCTTTAGCAATCAGCTGCTTCTCCTCAGCAGGCCGCCATTGTTGTGACGCCGTTGGTAACTGGTGATGTGCCTGAACATTTTTTTTTTTTTTCGCCACAGTGTTTGCGGTAGAAGAAAAGCCTTACCAGAAAATTAAAACCTTTAATTTAAACGTGCCTTATTTTAGACTTAAACATTTCAGCATATTTAAATTAAAAGAAAACTCAACGATCGTTGAATCATATTTAAAATCAGGCGAAAACCTGGATTTATGCCCATTGATGACGTAACAGGGGGCGGGGTCTGTGCCTGAGAGCAGAGACCTATGTAAACAACGTTTCATCCGTTCCTTCTCTCCTTTCTTTCTCTGCTTATTTCTCTTTTTTTCTGTTTCTTTTTAGTAAGTTCACTTTATTAAGAACACACATAAGTATGACGGCCTTTTAGGGACAATATAGGTAGAAAAAAGGAGGAGTAAATTTTTGCTAAAAAAATTTTATTTTTAGATTAATCTCAAAAAATTTATAGAAAAAACTTGGAATTTTCTATGTTTGAAAAGTCGAAAATTTTTAGAAATTTTTAGATTAATCTGAAAAAAAAATAGTCCATTGCAAAAAAGTATAAAGAAAGTCCACATTGTCACAATTTCAAAAGTAGGCTATAATGCCGTTTATAGCTTTTGAATAAACTGAGCTTAGTCTCAGAGTTATATCATTTATTGACTTTTTTTTAACCTCCATGAGATTCTGAAATGTTCGATTCAGATTAATTCAAAAAGCTTGATTTATTTATCCCATTGGGAAGTTAAATGCCATACCTCAATCTAGTATTTTCAAAGCATCATTGTGATTGGCGGTGCTATGGGTAGAACTCATCTTTCTGTGAATCTGAAGAAACTTCTGAATACAACACATGACATAAGGTATTCACCCTCATTCTGAGGACATTCACACGCCAATGCTTATTTCCAGTTAAATGGAGTAATTGATCCGATGCAGTGTGTTTTGAAGGAGACAATGTTTGTATGTTTTCATATATACAAACATTTATATATAAAAACAATGTGAAAATGTGATAAATACTAAATTTACAGTAAATAAACTAACAAGTCTGACATCTTATATTTCCCCCAACAGATGTAACAGCAGATCTATTATTTAGGTACCAACTATAAAAAATAATTTAGAAATTGTTTTTCCATGTGTAATAAAATTTAGTTTGTATTACTCAATGTTAATACATATATATA
>CAEGAE010023753.1:0-13514 GCA_903067095.1 Girardinus metallicus | reverse complement strand
GGACATTATCATGACTCAATAAAATCCTCCCAGGCCGAACTTGAAAACTGGACATTATGCTGCTAACACTTAGCTTTTGTCAACAACTCAGGCGGAAGTGAGAGAGTAAATAAAGTCCCGGCCGGAACACAGTGCGCTAAATAATAAAACATAATATAACGAGGCTTTGAGGCAGGTCAGTTTTCCTCGTGGAATTTTAATAATCGAGGAACTCAAATCACTCCAGGAATTGTTTCAGCCCTAAAATTGGTGTTGACAATTTGATCTTTCCCATGTTGTATGAAAAAAAATATAACTTGAAGATGAACTTTGTTTCAAATAAAGCTTTGCATTTTATCAATATTTGAATCTTTGCCTCAGTGCAAGCTGTAAGTGTACTGACAACCTTTTAGCATTATAAAGTATATAACGCTGAACAAATTTAAATGTTGTATAAATGTTGAAAGGCTTTTACTGATTGTGCCTCAGGGAGCAAAAATGAAAGGATAGTAAACTAATTAACTGTAAATGCTGCTACAAAAGTAGGTGTTGATCCCTTTCACAGTGTTGATTTTGTGCTATAGTTTGCTCTGAAGACAAATTGAATCCCCTCAACCAGTATATGAAAATGATCAGTGTATTTGCATCTTTCTCAATCCTGCACAGATAATGATCCTTTTAAAGAAAGACTTAATTAGAGCAGCTAGAAGGACATCTAGCACAAATCTTTAAAGAAATAACTTGATCTCCAAAAAGTTGTATTATTTGAAGGGAATTTGCCTTAAATAATTTTGCTGTTGTTGAGAACTTTTCTTCTTCTTTTTCTTGTCTAATTTTAGATGTGTTTTCTGTTTGTGTGTACTCCTACTCTTTGTACACAGAGTGGATCTAACTTTTTTCTGGACAACTTTGTTTGTCTTTCCTTTTTTGGTGTTTTTGTTATGGTTTTTACGTTTTGACACTGCTTGAGTAACCATGATCATAAAAAATGTCCTGTTTCATCTTGGCAAAACTCAGTCTTTGAAGAATATGCCTTATGGGTCATATGGGTTTTGTTAACGAATGTCAATAATTAGAAACTAGATATTTACCAAAATTTTAGAAACTGAATAGTGGAAAAAAAGTAAAGATGACAAAATAAGCTCAAAATGTGATGACATTTTGATTATTGATTCATTTCTGTTTAATTGCTTCCTGTATTTGCTCACATACTCTGTGGTCTAACTGACACATAATAAAAAATCTATTATATGCATTAAACATTGATGTGGAGAACTATGAACACTTATTTAGACATTCAGGTGGTGACAGATATCTTCAGAAAGGTTTAATCTGCAATGGACTAATATAAAAGTCTGGTTCTCACCAGATTATCGAATAAAACAGTTTTTAAACTGAAGGGTTAATGGTCTTAGGAAGTCTTATCTTCAGTGTTTAATAAATAACTTGCATAGTTTTGCAAAAAAATAGCTAAATAAAAAAAAAATCAAATGGTTTATTTGTAGGTAACAAAATTTTAAATTCTTTAAAGATGGGAAAATCAATACAAACTGGTTTGAGTATGGATCAAGACAAACATCAAGTTTGGTTATCTTTTTTTATTTTATTTTTTATCTTCTCCAATTCCTGAAATATTAATTTTGAAATCCATCCATCTATCCATTTTCTGTTCACCCTTGTCCCTTAATGGGGTCGGGAGGGTTGCTGGTGCCTATCTCCAGCTACGTTCCAGGTNCAGGTCACCAGTCTGTCGCAGGGCAACACAGAGACAAACAGGACAAACAACCATGCACTCACACCTAGGGACAATTTGGAGAGGCCAATTAACCTGACAGCCATGTTTTTGGACTGTGGGAGGAAGCCGGAGAACCCGGAGAGAACCCACACATGCACAGGGAGAACATGCAAACTCCATGCAGAAAGACCCCAGGCCGGGAATCGAACCCAGAACCTTCTTGCTGCAAGGCAACAGCTCTACCAACTGCGCCACTGTGCAGCCCCTTCCACTGTGCAGCCCCTTTAATTTTGAAATTTAAACTAATTTCAAGAAAAGAAGACTGTTAAAGTATTTTTCTTTATGAAAATAATTCTGTTTGACTCTGGGATTATTTAATCACGACACACTGTGCAGATTACCAACAGAAAACTGCACTGGATTTAAACTATTTACCCCCAAAGCATGCAAAATGTGTTCATGTTTAAACAGTGTCTACACATTCCTCTGTCCTCATCTCACCACTATGCCTTCACTCCCTTCTTTGACTTTCCAATAGATTTTTTTCACAGTGTATATAGTTTACCTGAGTCATCACTGGTCAACTCCCTTTTTTTTTTCTTACCTTCCTTTCTGTTCCCATCTCTTGCCCTGGATAAAGCCACAAGACCTGAGTCAGCACTGTCTTCCCTTTGAATGTGAGTCTCCTGCACTTGTGCTGATGTGTCCTATGCTGTAAAATCCAATACAGGAAAGGAATCATATTGCTCAGTAAACAGTCCTGACTTGCCATGTTTGAGGTTGTGCAGGGTACTGCAAAGTCTGTTTACTTCCATTTATTATTGCTGCTGTGTTTGTGTTCAGATGTTCTGCATCATATACTTTTCGATATTATTAATCACATATATGTGATGGCATATTTATTCAAATGCACATGTAAATACATCTTTAACATATCAATATTTTCCTATAGAAATAGCTGTCTTTCTCTTGTAAATGCAAATCAGTCTGTCGTAAGGCATGCCAGATTTTAACGAGACCAAAAAATTACAAAGAAGACAGCTTTGATCTTGATAAGTTCTGGGTATAGAAACCTACTTATGCATGAACAGAATTAAAATTCAGTTGGTACCAAATGTTGAAATGACCTATTTGACCCATGTCCACTGCAATTCAGAGTTCAGTTTTCAACTGTCTAGACCTGAGGTTGTGAGCCTCATAGAGTCGTGAGCCAAAAGTCAGGAGGTTAACACCTATGAGAGAAAAATACACTCTCAGCAAATGTGAGGAATTTATAATGGAGGTAAACTTAGAAAAATATAGATGCAAAAAGTTGAGCTAGAAAAAAGAATCCAACATTGGAGAGTTGTCACATCACATTTTCCTGGTCTGCTTTTTTCGAATTTATGATTGAGATTTTTGTGAGAGCTATGATCCTAACCCTGTTTGTCTCACAAGTTCATCATATAAAAAAAACGTATTAAATGCCAGCACATAAATGCAAGATGATAACTCAAATCAAGCAAGACCATTAATTACTTAAAACACTATTTTGCACAAACTTTTTTTACTGACCGTCCAAACATTTGAGAGTTTCTGAGCCTGTTGTGTGAATCAACTTAAGAATGATTGGGCCAGCAGGGGGTGGCCATTTTCAGCAACATGAGAGTTGAGGTGAGTCACAAAATAAGACTCTAGCAATAGATGCTTGTGACAGCTATACAATTTTATATGCATAATTTTAGAGCAATATTGAACATTAGCACTAATGTTTCTGAAGCAAGACTGGACATTGATGCTTTGTAGCTCACCTAAGCATTAGTCTTTGCTTGGCAAATAACATGAAAAATGAAAGTATTTTGATTAGGTTCCTGACCTTCTGATAAGGATTTCATCTGATCTGTTTATCTGATTGTTTTCATCTTGTATAGATTAGAATTTACATATTCTACTGTAGATATAGATTATTGTTACTCTACCTAGTGGAACAATTTATTAAAAAAAAAGAAGTCATTGTGCATTTCAACCATAATTTTGTTCTGAAGGGTTTAAAAAGCCTGAGCCTGGGATCAACAGAAAAACAATTTGAGCAGTAACGACCCTCGGTTTGCATCTTGTGAGAATATTGAAGAACTTCCCTTTTAGTCCTTCCACATGCAAAGTTAAAAACAGGCAAAGACACAACAAATTAAGAAGTATAATGGTAGCAACATGTTTTTGCAAAATTAAATGATGCTGTGTTTGCTTGGAAAAAAGAAACTACAACATATTTAATTTAAATGAGGCCTATTTACCTGTAATCTTAATTTTATAAAGGCAAGTTGAATTCACAACAAGCAGTTCATCATATTTGATTTTGCTCTGACACAAGACAACAGTGGACTGTCAGTCCCTCTGGTAATTAATCATGTCATTGTTATGTTTGACTGAGCACTCTGACGTTTTCTATCACAATACGCAACAGCAGCCTTAATAGGTCTGACCTGACAAGATGTTCATTTATTACTGTCAACATGTCTAACATACAAACCACTGCAATCGCATTCAATGCATAATGGTCTGCTATTTTGACACGTATTCAGTTCAGGAGATTCGTATAGATTATGTAACTGTATATTGTGACAACTTTTGATCCAAAGAACAGAGAACTTATTAAAATTGCTAGGACTGTGTGAGAGTTCCCACTTTCCGTTGAAACATATATGTTTTTTGTTTCTACATAATTGTTGGGTTCAGATGGACCATGACTTGCTAATGTTGTTCTTCTATGTTCTTTTTTAAATAGAAATGAGACAAAAAAAAAGAGTGTCTTTAAGCATGCTGATGTGAGTGACTATAACAGTTGTGATAAGAAGTTGCGTACCTCACCTGAAATGCTGTTCAGGTTCACATGGCTTGCATCCTCTGTTCTTCTTAAAACTCCTTGGAAAATTTCCTAATTAAGCTCTCAAGACTATTAGCGTAAAACTGACAAATGTCAACATGATAGAATGCTCTTATCAGATTTATGAAGCAATAAATTTAATCTCTCTCAACATTTATTACCACAATTAATTCTAATATTGCATAAAAGCAGTAAATTTGTCACATTTTTATATCTTCATTAACATATCCACATTTTAAGACATTATTTCCCTTTCCCTAGGTTCTGAAGTTACTTTGTACTTCAGAACCTAGAAAAAGTAAAAGACTGATAATTAGTATAGCTGTGAGGTTTATTGCTCTGATTTACACATTCTAGTCTTAAAATGAGCTGCACACATACATTCATGCTGGAGTCTCTTGGGATGATTGTTGCTCTAGAAGAAATCAGAAAGTCATTCAAACAGAAATTATTGCTGACTCAGCCCGTAGTTAGTGTACCGTGTATTGAAAAACTTGCAGATAGTGCATTTGGTAGGTGATGGTGAAGAGAAGGAAGTGAGAGTAGAAAAAGTCAGTGGAAGACGGATGAAAAGCTGGCAAAAGCTGAATGATTAGAAATAGGGTTATGCTTTTGGAAGCTGTGCAAGTCCATCTTGTGTGATCTTTTGTGCCATATTTGTCTGTTATGTACTTCCCAGAGCCTTTCTATTTATGTTTTTTTTCTTTTTTAACTTTTTACAATTTTTCCTCACTTTTTTTATTTGTTTTGATGGTTACATTTTTAGACTATTCATGAAATGCAACTCTAACCTGCGCCTGTATGGTTGTGTCTGTCTTTGTGACTGTCAGCATAAATTGTGTAAGCTCTATATCTCTGATCGTTTGTGTTTATATAGTAAATGTCAGCCTCTGAAACAGTAGCTGCTGAGTTAAATGCTAATTTAGGGAAATGTTTGACATTGCCCTTTATGACGGCACAAAGATTTGTGCTGGTCTGTGCCTAATACATACAATTTTACTTCACTTGGATTGAGGAAAGAATTAATAAAATTCCTTCAAAAATATGAAATGTATTTCAACATGTGTATAAAGACTAGCATTCTTTTGTCAGCTTTATGGGGTCCTGGAAAAATGAAAAGCTGTTTAACCTAACAGAATTATATCTGTATTAAGTAAAATGTACATTTGTATCACAATATATTATTAGTATTGTTATCTGTATGTGTTTTAGTGACAAATGAAGATTTACCACATTAAGTAAACTTTACTCTTAGACTGTAACATATAAAATTTTATCTCCAGAAAAAGCGTTTTTTTTTTCTTTTGTTTTTCCATGTCAAATTCCAAGGCAGGAGCATCAATACATAGAGATCCCATGCATACCTTTAATAAGTGCCAGTACTACGATATTCATGTGACGTCTATTCCATCCATCCATCCATTTTCTGTTCACCCTTGTCCCTTAATGGGGTCGGGAGGGTTGCTGGTGCCCATCTCCAGCTATGTTCCGGGTGAGAGGCGGGGTACACCCTGGACAGGTCACCAGACGTCTATTCTAATTTTGCAATAATAATGGAATAACAGCATCCCTTATGCAGCACTTTGCTAGCATTCTGTTTATACAGATGAAAATTCAGTCAAATGTGCATGCTGGATGCTTGACTAGAGGACAGTGTGACTCTGCAGCAAGAATAATATTTCCCGTCCTGACCTTTCTTTTCTGCTCATAAACAGAAAAAACCTCCATTCTGGTCTAAGTTCAGACCTCAGACTTTACAGTTTGTAGAAACTTAGTTGCTGATGGTGCTCCTCACCATGTCATGCAATTACTGTCCTTGGTTGCATGTTTGTTTAATTTGTTCCATCTAGCATAATGTTTTCTCTTTTTTGTATTCTGTTTGATTTATGGACGAATGTTTCAGTAAGGATTATGATATTATATCAGTTACCTGATTATATAATATTTTATTAGTTTTAATCATCTGGCATTTTTGAATGTCGCCACAAAATAGGCTTTTATGTTTAAAATGATTCACATGCTAGAATATGCATTATGGAGATTTTTTAGAAATGGCTTTCATAAACACTTAATTCAAGTTGTGATGGTTGAGTCACAGGGGAAAACTGATGCTGTGTTGGGTTTTGGGGAGGTCAGGAACAGACTAGAGCTTTGTTTAGAGGTTTAGTGATGGATCAGTGTGAGATGTATGAATGAAAAGGGCACAGAAAAGGAGAAGGGAAGTAATAGAAGGATTTAGAGGGGACAAGAGGTTGTGTAGGGTTGTTATGAAAGTTCACATGGAAAAAAAAGCCGGAGTCTGGTTGACAGACTGAATGTGAGACCTGTCTTTACAAGAGGACACTGAACAGCTTCCTTTGAAAAGATTGAGACAAGTAAACATGCCTGGTACTATTGAAGTCAGCTCTCTTAACCCAGGCAGTGCTTTTAACTTTGGGTTTTTTTAGTTTTTCTGTGTGAGTATTAGCATTTCTCACCTTGTAAAGCCCAATTTTCTAATAAACACTGATGTAAGGATCCAATGCTCACAATGCAGTATTTGTTTGTTAGGGATTAATTTAAAGGACAATGGTGTGAACTGAGTTTAAGTTAGTTTTAGAGTTATGCAAGTAATGGTGATGGTTAGGTCTATCGTAAGAGTTTCAATGGAAGTCATTGCAATTCATTGTGAAGATAGAAAAACCTAATGTGTCTGTGTGTATTTAAATATAATACACAAGAGACTGTACAATTTAAAAACGGGGTGTATAAAAGCAATTTTCCACTTAATCTATGCGTTCCATTCAGAAAACATCCATACAAAGGGCTATTATGTATTTTCCAGGTAGTGCCATTTTACAGCACAATCGAGTATCAGTTATATTTTATGAGTACTAGTACACAGGTATCTGCATCTCTAGTTATTAGTAATTAAAATTTTCATTTCACTTAAGAATGAATAAATTTTTTTATCAATATACTGAAAATATATTTCAGAGAAATGGATGTCAGTTAGTCTTGATGTTTTTGTTACATTAAGCTTTTTAGATTGACAGCTAATTGCACATCATGGCTAAATTAATAAGAATATGTTTTTCTCTTTATGCTGGTAGAAGCTGTTGGTAATATGCACAAGTAATGGAAAATGCAGTTTAGGGTTTGCAACCTATTCAAAATGGTCCTTGTTTGCTGCTCTTGCATCATTTGGTTGAGCCTATTGATGTCGTTTAAGTTTTTATCACATACTAAAAGGAAGACTTCAGTGAACAGCTAGTGTGAAGTTTCTTCTTTGTCCTAATTTGGTATGGGGCAATGGGAGTTCAGCATTGTTCACAAATCATACCACAATGCACCAGAGACAGAACACTTTTACAAGCCATTTACATTTTAATATCTTAGAATTTTACCAACAAGAAAAGGTAAAGAAAACAGCTGCACACACATTGGATTCAATTTGCTTGAGTTTTATTCTTCAAATTGATCACAAAGTACAACTATAGGTAAAATTTTGCCAAAATGGATTGCGCACACACTTTTAGTAATATTAAGAGGGTACGTGTCTGATCAAAATGCAGAGACAAATAGAGTTGGTGGAAAACGCTTGAAAACAATAATGTCGGTGAAATCGTTCTGGGATTGTGGGAATAATGTGTTATAAGCTCCTGCATCTGTAGTTTGCTGAGTTGAAAGCATATCTTTTATCTTGTCTTGTATCTGGGCTTTGCATTTTTTTTTACCATAACTATTCATATCTTCATATTTTTTTCTCAATAATGTATTTTCATACCTGTCTGACATTTACAGTGGGCTAGAATGTAGAATTAGAGCTAAACATAAATTTCATAAAGAAGGTAAACATCATGGTCATACTAATGTGTTTTAGTTATGTTTTCGAATCTTTCCAATTATTCATCTCGTTTATTGAATTCCTTTGCCCTGTCATTTTTCCACAAGTTTTCTAGAAATAGTTCACTTTTAATTTGTTATTCCTGTCCAGTGATCAACAGTATAGGCTTACTTTGTACCATTTCTGAAACTGTTAAACTTGTGTCACAACAGTATGGGAGGCGGCAAAACAAGGTATGTGGTCTAAAAGGACATGGTCTAAAAATGAACATGTGGCATTTTGTGAAATATTAGAGGATTTGAAGTTACACAACATTTTTAATAAACACTTGAGAATAAGGGAGAAGCAGCAAAGAATCCCAACAGAAAATGCCCCCTCTTGGTATGTCCTCAAAAGGTTCTCTTCTTCATTCCACTCTTTTACTTGGTTGTATAGAAAACCATCAAGCCAAATTATTGTGACGCAGCATAAACTAAAAATGCTAATTAAAAAAATGTATTACAGGAAGTGAGAATATTTTAACCACTAGCAATATATTTATCAGCATTGGCAAATATAGCTGTAAGCAATCTCATAATGTTTTCATAATGGGCTTGATTATGTCTGAGGAAAGGAGAAACAAATAAATGAAGAAACAAAGCGTTGCTAGAGAGTCTGCCGATGTCTGGAACAAGGTAAGCAGACATGACAGTTCATCAGAGAGGTAGATAAATAAACAGGCTTGCACATTTGTCCTGTAACTAGATCATCCCATTAATCTCGTAACCATCATCACACAAAAAGGACAGACCACCTTCCATCCAAAAATATAATTCTAAGCAGTTTGTAATGAAAGACCTTTCCAAAATGTCACAATTTAGACTCACTTAACACCATAGAAATTAGACTAATAATAAACTAGGAATTTCAGCAAACATTCAAAATTGATTTGAGATGCCCTTTAAACACCAAAGCCATTGCTCGTATTGATATCTACATTGAGAAGGGGCAGGTGAATGTGCCCCGAATGAAGAGCAGCTTTAATCAGTGTGCAGCAGCAATTTCCCCTCACTTTATTACCAACATTTTTTTATACTGTCCACTGTGTAGAGAATAAAAAGCATGTAAAGATTTTTCTAGATTAATTTTAACTTTGAAAAGTTAGAAGTAGCGACTGCCAATATTTTTAGGTCTGGATATATATATATATATATACATATATATATATATATATATATATATATATATGTATATGTATATGTATATTATATTTTCTTACCAATTCCATTAGGAATGGAAGAAAATACATTGCTAAAGGAAAGAGAGACATGAGTGAAAAAATAAAATAAGCATGGATCTATTCACATAAAGCCGAGGTGCCCAAGGTCCTGCCTTGGGGCCACTTGCGACCCCTGTAACAATTTTATGTAACCTTTAACAAGAGTTATAGAAAAAAAATACATTTGGTTTGCCTGTTGATGCAGATACACATTTAAGAAAATGTTAGGGTGCAATTTTCTGTGAAAGTCATTTAAATAAACACTCAGCAAATTAAAGTCTTCTAAACTGGAACATGAAAGTTGCAACACAACAGTATTAATCTTTTAGCAGCTATCTCTGTCTTTAATTTAACTTAATAGTAAAAAAACAGACATCCAGTCTCTTTACTAAAAAAAACTAGCTTGCCCATTGCCTTCCCACACTATTTAGCTAAATTCAAATGTTGCTTAACAGCTCAGTCTGGACTTCATTTTAAAGCTAAACATGCAACTTCTATATAAACTAGACAATACCCAAACACTTCACTGTCTCCTTGTCAGTATTATGAAAGTATTTATTAGGTTTTTTTTTTTTTTTTAGCACTTGTACTTTAAATTTATGCCTGTGTGCTTTGTGCACAAATTTGACTGACAGTTGATGTAACCTTACATCGTGGATGTCAGTGAGGCCATTTCTACCATGAATGTACATCTGTGAGAGCCAGAGTGGGAGGCCCCACAGGAAACTGTCAGGTCTAACTCTGCCTGCAGCCTGAAGCAAAGCGTGCAAACACCAAGCATGTACCAGACACTTTAAAAAACAATGTTTAATGCTAATCATGTTTTCTACCCAAATCATCTCAAATATGCACAACCAGTTTAAATCAGGTAAAATATTATTATGAACATGTGTTCTTCAATTACTGTATCTAAATGTGTTTTTCTTTGTGGGCGTGGGGTATTGTTTGTGAATGGACACTAAGCTGTACCGCCTTTGCAGTATACATGGGTACTTCAGTCACGGCTGTGTATATTGCTCCTGTGTGTCTCTGAGAAGATTTATGTGTACGTAGTGTCAGTTGTCAAACTCCCAACCTGTGTTTGGAATTTCAATCGACTTTGTCCTGACAGCCTCTGGCATGGCAGAGAATTTCTCTATACTGGAAGTAGCCTAGGGAACACTATAATTATAGCCTGTGTGTGTGTGTTGGTCTGTGTCAAAATTAAGATGGCTTTTAAGTGGGTAGTGTTTCAAACTCAGCAAGAATTCAGAGATTACAGCAAATGAGAGTAATTTGTGCCCATTCATTGTCATAGTCTTAAATGTTGAGTATCTGAATAGCATTTAGAAAAGGAATTGGAAAAGGAACAACTTCAGGTTGTTTATGTGGCTCTGGTCATCTGTCTGTACTCAGAAGTTGTCAGCTGCGGTCCATAGAGACATTACAGTGAAACCCTAAGGGTTTGTCCTGGCTGCCCCATTAGTTCACCCAGCTCTGTGTGCTGACATGCCAAGACCATGGAGCCTGGCTCAAACCAATCAGAAACAACTTGTGATTAACATGTCAGAAATATGTTGGATCTTGTGATCTTTGCTTCAGTAAGTGAGATGTAATCATTAGAGGTGTGGGGTCAGAATCTGTTAAATTCAGGGCTATAATTATTGGGTAATATAAAGTGTAATTATTTGGGAAAGTTCAAATTAAATATTTTTCAACTGAATAATAAAAATGCACTCCTTTAAGTTCAGATTTTTGTTATTAATGAAATGTTTAAGCTCGTGCATAAAGTGTTATTTCTGCATATCAAGTGACCCCCCAGTGAAATTTATAAATAAGGCATGCTCGTAGTGAATTTAAGAATATCCATGTCAGTTCTCTTGTGATACCATCTGCAAGTTATTTTTGGATCATTAAAGATTAACTTAGCTCTTTTTCTTTCAACAGTATAATTAAAACCAAATCTAGTCTTAAATATTTTAAGTAACATTTAAAAAGGCCTAAAACAATTGCAATAAAAACAGTTCAGTTCAAATACAACCTACTTCAAAGCTATGAAAAACAAATTGAAATCTTTTTCATTCAAAATCTTGGACAATGCTATTCTGAATTATGCATATTAATGGAGCAAAATACTAATCGAGTTCAGAAGAATCAGTTTTCACTAATCTTAATATCATGCAAGTAGCATCTATTAGAAAACGAGTGAGAAAAGTACATATTTACAGATTATGATAAATAATGATACATTTCCCTCAACACCCAAAGTGAAGCTGTGCTATTAAATGCACCTCTCTGTTAACTACAGCAAGCTTCAGGACAACCATGCCCAAAAAAGTTTATATTTAAAGTTGAGAAATTAGATTTTATTTTTCTAAAAACTCATGCAGAAGCATTTTGAATTAGCTGGAGATTTTTCAGATTTTTCGAGACAGCCTGTTAAGTGCTGTAGCACAGTCTTAAAATAAATGTGTAGACTAGACATTTTTTTCCATCACTCTGAACAGAAGGTTTCTTCTTCTGGGAATAAAAGTTCTGGAAATGTATCTATGTAAACCTTGTCTCACTCATAAGTAATTGATTAGATAACCAGTTTTCAAAAATATGAAATTGAAAGATGGAAACATTTTTAAAACAAAAAGTAAGCATTACCACAGATGTGAATGTAATTGTTCATATTGATAAATAGCTTCAACAAACTACAAGTAAAATATAGGATTAATAAACAAGGGCTTGATAATCTTTAAATTAATTTAACTTGTCCAGAGTCAGAGTATCAGAGTCAGAAAGTTATTCCAGAACAGGTTTTGCTAAAACCCCAGAAAACGACTGAGAAAAACTTGGACGTGGAGGAAATAATGAGGACGGAGGAATCTGAAAAAGGATGAAATCAGAACCTAAAATTATAACAGTACAAAAACAACCTTGTCAAAATGCAATGAAAATATTCTTGGAGACCTGCAACCTGAAGATGGTTT
Organism: Girardinus metallicus; assembly: GCA_903067095.1. Classification (NCBI taxonomy): domain Eukaryota; kingdom Metazoa; phylum Chordata; class Actinopteri; order Cyprinodontiformes; family Poeciliidae; genus Girardinus; species Girardinus metallicus. The sequence continues at coordinate 896 of CAEGAE010023753.1, read as the reverse complement.
GACAAGGTGTTCTGAAATATTGAACATTGCTACCTCAAACATGTGGGTCTTTGACAAGAGCTGTGCTGATTACAAAATGACCTGCTGTGCACCAATTTGGAGCTCAGCAAAAAACCTGTGCAGAGTGAAGGAGAAGTGAAGAACAGTTATGTCAAAGTAAACTGTGTAAGATGTGAGCATGGAATATTTCACTAAGTTACAGATTTAATATTCAGTGAGCTTTTGTGCTAGTCTCACCTGTCCTACCCTGCATTAGTTTGTTCAATCTCAGTGAGATCTTTTTTTAATAAGAATTGGCAAACAATTCAACATGACTGCAAAACTGTATGATTTGAATATTATAAACAAAAAATACTTATAAAAGGATATTATGTGTCTTGATATTTTTAAAACTTGATGCTTTTTTGCTTTCTTTTAATAACACTATTTCGAGACTTTTTTATCCAAACTTTTATTATCTTTGAAAATACTGGATACTTTTTATTTCATTGGCATTTTTTTGTACAATACATCAATGTATGTCAAATGTACATTTTTCTTTAGTTCTAACAAAAGCTTTGGAAAATGGCAGATGCAGTAATGGCATATCATGGCTGCAGCATTTAGATTCTAGCACAAACTCAAACTTAGTCAGATAGAAAAAAAAAAAAAATCAATAGCTTTCTTTAAGTAGTTATGCAATTTTATTATATTATAAATACACTGCCTGGCCAAAATAAAAGTCGCCACCTGGATTTAACTAAGCAAATTGGTGCAAGCCTCCTATTGGATCTAGCAACATTGTGTGCCCAAAGAATGAGGTCAAAGAATATACTGAATGACCAGGTTATTCCATCAATGGATTTTGTCTTCCCAAATGGAACGGGCATATTCCAAGATGACAATGCCAGGATTCA
>CAEGAE010023752.1:0-74324 GCA_903067095.1 Girardinus metallicus | reverse complement strand
TATATATATATATATATATTTATTTATTTTACCAAAAGCTGATTTATATTTTTCATGTTTCATACACTTTGGTTCACTTTTAAAAATGCCAAATAAACAAAGTTGAGATTGAAATTTAGGCGCAGAAAAAAAAAAAAGACTTAGGCCATTATTTTAGAAATGTGACAATTTGAATTCGAACCTTCCAGAGTTCACTTCTTCCAAACAGAGACGTAGGGTTTTGGTGGACAAGATTTCGACAAACGAACCGGACTTTCTAACCAAACAAACCAGAGTTGGATTAAAGCGGACTAAACGTTGAGCAGCGACGATAAGCAGCCAAAACGACAAGTTTGTTTGGTTGTTTGATGGTTGGTGAGTCAAAACCCCAATTTTCTCTTTCAGATTCAAAGATTCAAAGTCTAATAATAATTTGACAAACCAAAGTCAGGCTGATTTGCTTCTGTGTTATATAAAATAATACTTTACTCTGTAAATAAAGTGAGGTTTGCCTTGAACTTTGTGTGTGAAGTAAAGTTCTCCTGCTGGTTTCTGAGAACAGAGTTTTTTCCTGTTTTTGCTGCAGGCATTCGAGCAGCTGCTGATCACTAGACTTAAATCACCACCACTCCATAAGCAGTTATTACGTGCACAGGCATATTTGCCAATATCAATCAGCTAAAAATCTACCATTGTTGTTAGTTGCACGGTTCAAACAGCAGCTGGTTTGTTTACACAGCTCTGTACTTGAGGCTGTGCAGCAGGCAGTCATTGACACGTCTGGCATCGCACAATGGGAGAGTGGAGATTGAAAGACGTAGCTTTAAGTGTAAAACTTTTTACATCGGGCTGGAAATTGGTAGATTTCTGCTTGTGTCACGTCAGACTTGGTTCACAAAAAAAAAAAAAAACACAATTGCTTTTAAATTTGTCATTTCTCTGTTTAAACGCTACAAAGCTGAAGGCCTCTTGAGTAACTATAAATATTGAAAGCTCTCTGTTAGAGTTTTACATATATATCTCATTGGAGCCTGAAATTGATTTGAAGTTGGCTGAAAGGAGACAAGCATTTTGAAACGCAAGCCCAGGGGGGGAAAGAAGTCTGAGTTTCTTCTATTTTCTCTTTTTTGGGGGATGAGATTAACATTCTCCTAATGTAAGATTGATAAAGGCTCGACATATCCTTCTGAGTCCTATCTTTCTCCGTTTTCTTTCCCCCTCGGCGTGTTTGAGATATTCCGCAACGGCAAGTCTTTCTAGGCACAGCAGTTTTTTTTTTCCCCCCACCTTTCTCCTCAAACAAAGCTGAAAATTGACTCATGTGTTACCCTCAGGGATATATTACCTGAAATTCCAGCATTTTTACTGGCTTACGAAAATGTAAGCCATTACTTTTCAGACAAACAGCTTCCAGTATTACAAAGAAGAAGCTCTCGCTCCTCATTTCCTTGGAACAGTTGCTGACCCATCATTGCTTGCTCTCGTTGGTACGGCACAAAAGTCCTAGTGTAAGCATTAAATCTAGTTAAAGAAAAGTACAAGTGAAAGACATACAGAACTACATGTTAGGCCTAGCATCGCCTTAGAAGTGTTGGCTTGCAAATTGTTCTGCGAAGTGATGAGTTAAGAGATTTCTGCAGGTGGGAAGAGACTAATCTGTTGGCATTTGATGACTTACTTCAGCTTCTCGTAGCCACAAATTAAAATTTCAGCAGCGTGTCTCTACTGACTGGAAAACTGTTTTATTTTTGCAGTTACCACAAAATTGACTTTTATTCATCTATGTCATTGATTCTTGACATTATTGCCTGAAAAACACTTCTAGGGTGTCTGAGTGTCTGATAATTTATTAGGATTTGACTCATTTCTGGTTCTATCCGTTCACTTATGCATCCATCCGTTCATCCGTCTGTTAGTCGTCTCTCCATTCATTTGCCGATCTGTTCATCCTTAGCCAGTTTTTTTTACAGGTTTAATATTTAATGCCTGTTGAAATATGGCAGTTTATTTAACTTCGGTTCACAATAAACAAAGTAAACTTCACAAAAAAATTATTGAAATTTTTCAAAGCCGGGTTATTTCAAAGCATAATAAGCTTTTTCATTTACACTTTATAGATAGACTCAGTGAAAAAGTATGGAGTTTTTATACTAAAAAAAATATTTATATGTCTGGCTAGAGATGAGAATTGATGCATCAAATTCTGTTCAATTCAAAAAATACTCTGATCCCACAGAGAAATTAAATGATAAATAAATTATAAATTGTAGGGAAATTCTGTGCAACAAAAAGTGGTCAGACCCAATGATCATATTTTGGACTTATAAGTTTCATAACCCCAAATGACTTTTCAAACTTTTATAATTTTTATTTTAATACCTAGTATTTAGTAAGACAGAAGATTTCCCAGCCTTGAGCCTTAGGGCATCCCATCCATCAGTTATCTTTCGATATGTTGAGAAAATGTCTAAAGAAATAACTTAAATTAATAGTTTCCTGCTTAAGATACTAACTATATTTGACTACATCTTGTGTACATTAAGCATTAGCATACTGCCAAACTATTTGTTATGCTGCTTACTTTATTATTTAGTAGTTGAGGAGGTTTTGAATGTTGATGCTTTAGAGATTAAGAAAGAACGCACCGTTTATGCGAACCAGTTTGAAAGCTGTCCTTGTCTTCTGATTCATAACCATTAGTCCCATTGGAAGGACAAATTGAAAGATGACCTCAGATTTGCTGTCTTGGAGCTGTAACTGTAATGCATTTGCAGTTTATAGAATTGGCAAACAGCCTTGAGCTTTCTCCAGCATTTGGCCATCTGTGATAAAGAATTAAAGATGCTTTCAGATGGAGCGGGGTAGAGATGCATTTTGTTGAAGGAAGAAAAGGAACAAGCAAATGAAATGCAAGTCAGTACAAGACAAGATTTTCTTTTATTTCCATCCACCCACCCATCTACCCAACCATTTTTCCTCAAAGAAAATTCCCATCTTGATCATGTACCTTTACTTGTCAAATGAAAATTCCCACCCAGCCTTACAACATAAATCCAAAGTGTTATGTTGTAACATTGTGGGTTTGGTAAAACCAACCCACAAAAAAACCAACCCATCCAACCCATCTTCTCAAAAAACAATTCTATTGGTTGGTCCGATCTATGCAACCAAAGAGTAATAGATCAGACACCAATCTTATCCACCCAACCAGGCAAAAGCCAGTCCCATACATCTACAAAACCATAAACATCAATCGACCAAATACCAACCCCATCCCACCAGTCCACAGAAAACACAATTCCTTCCATCAAAATCTAATGCTCCCAAAAACCAATCCCTTCCAACCAAAACAAATTTCATCCCTCCAAAACTTACTCGCATCTAACTAAAAACCGATCTCATTCCACCAAAAACCAATCCCTTCCTACCAAAACCTACTCACAGCGCACCATTTACTCACAAAACCAAAAACCACAATTCAACAAAAACCTAGCAGATTGTCACACTGATCCTAAAATCTCATCTTTCTTGTCAAAATACAATCTTGATCAAAGATTGGGTCAACCAACATCAAAACCTGAAATACCCCCTCACTCCTCTAAAATACTGTGCCATCTACACTCTTAAATCAAAACCAAAGCCTCCAACCTGGCCGCCAAATCAAAAATAAACTCTAAATCCAACCAGTTTGTTTTATTAGTGTACTACTCCTTTCACACAGAGCTTCTTTTTTTCTTAATGTCTAAACACAATACAGGAAAAAAAGCAAAAATATGCATTTTCAGTGTTCCTTTTTCCTGCCACAAAAGCAGAGAAGTTATCTACTTTCAGCTTCCACGTCATTAAGACTCCCCACAACTTTATTTTCTGCAAAAGACAAGAATTGGGATCACAATTTAAGTTTGAGGAATACTGATGACTGAACATCCCTTCAGTTTCTCAATCTTTGACCTGTCTGTCAAGTAGTCAGTGAGCCGATGCCTGTGACTATATCCGTCAGGATTCTGTCTTACCAATGGTAGGTAAAACACTGGTTCCTTATAGTCGTTGTTCTTTTAGATCAGATTGGGATCTCTGAGGCAATAAGATAACTGCATTTTATTATCAGATTCAGAATTTTGAGGAAGCTGCCATTGCTGTTGGGTAAACAACAACATGGACGCCTTGCATGTTGTTGTTTACGTCCAGAAATTTCGCGCATGTGCACAATGCCGGAGGACAAAAAGACGATTCTTTTACATGCCGTCCATAAGAAATGGCAGTAGGACAATTCTGTTAACTAAATAAAACTCGGACATGTTGGTAGTATTAATTTAGTGCCACAGCACAGGGAAAAATAATACAGAAAAAAACACTTTTTTCTCGCTCTGTGTCGGCAACAGCAATTCAACACCAAAGAAAATCTCAAACTTTTCCCAAAGAACAGAACATTCAGTCCATGACAGTTTTATGTTTTTAAAAGTGATTGCTATGATAGATTAGCTACCACTGCTATTAGCCAGTCTTAACTAATAGCAGGTGGTGGTTGACCATATATAACCATATATATGGTCTACTGATGATCTGTCAGATTTGGTGTGTAGGTCGCCTTTTTTATTTTTTAACTGAACCGAAACACATTGAATTCCACAGCAGATCTACATGTTAAGATTGTCAAAGTCAAGCTAGCATAACTGGACTACTTCCCTCTCCCTCGCTGTTTTTATTTTCCTAATTAAATTTTTTTCCTGACCTTGGTATCTAGTTTTCATAGTGTTGACAACTAGTAGCAAAGCGCTGCATCCCTTTTTCTTTCATAAATCAGGCGTACATTTATGATTTAGCGCGTTATGTTAATAACTTAACAGCTACAACCAATGCTAGTCATCGTTGGCGAGCAGCTTTTTGCCCTCCACCAGGAAGGTGGGGGCAGGATCTTGCACACTGCAATACTCTACTTCAGTCTCCTGAAGTATCTTTGTACCTTTTAGACCGACGACTGGAGACATTTTCACTGCTTCTTCGTCCTCTCAAAGAGATTCTACCTTTTAGTAAGATGGTTCTGTGGTTTGGCCGCCCAAATGCCTTTTTAAACAACTTGGAAGTTTTTTTTTCTTTTAATGAATAAAATTAAAGGCAACATTGCGTCTTTTTACAAGTCAAGCTGACATTGCAGGATGTGAAAGATGGACTCCAGAATGAAGTGCTGCTGGTGCCTCATTTCTCAACAGCTTAACCCTGGAATGACCTTTGTCATACCTAACAGTAGCAGGTTTACTTCAACCGCCAAATTTGTTTCTGTACTCGCATCGTGAGTGCAAAACACGTCCAGATGCCGTTGCCTTACAGGATGACTGCTGAATGGTTAATGCCAAGAACACTGTAAGGAGAAAACTGGTGAAACATCCTTAGAAGAAAGAAGCAGTGGTGCTGCTCAGTGAAAATGGAGCTCACAGCAAATGAAAATACCTCAAAAGAAAATCACACTGCAAAATCACCAAATCTTACCAAGTATTTTTGGTCTAGACAATTTAATTTGCACTTAAAATAAGACAAACTAACTTACATGTAACTTTTCATTTTGTTTTAAGTCAATGTTTCTTGATATAAGACATTTCTCCCAATGAAACTAATACGTTTTTAATCAATATTAAGGAATTGACTGAAAACAAGCTCCTATTTCTTGCTGAAAAGTTGCTTTGAAGTTAGTTTTTTTTCTTATTTCAAGTTAACTAAAACATTTGCACTAGAAAGTAGACCAAAAATACTTGGTAAAATTTGGTGCTTTTGCTGTGCAGGTCAGTTAACAACATTCATGAGCCACAAAAGACATTAAATAATATATGAAAGCTTATTAGTGGAAAAATGAGGAGAAGGAAGTGGATCTTGGTTTCCTTAAAAACTTTGAAGATTCAGTGGATGATGAGCTACTTGCCACCAACGTGTGTTGATGCAGTAATTCATGCAAAAGGAGCCCAGACCAAGTATTGAATCTTTATAGTATGCAGACATATTTTTCATTTTTTAATAAGTAGTAATAAAATTAACTGCAACTGAGTTTGCATTTTCATTGTAAGATGACCAGAAATGAATGTTTGCTTCTTGATCGGACACATAAATAATAAAAAAAATTTGTAATTTGTAATTTAATTGAAAACAAAATAAATACAGAGATGTTAAAAAAAATGGTCTGAGATCTTCTGGTTTTGTTTCACACCAATTTCTACACGTTTGAAATGTCTGGATCAACGTTGAGGTTTCAGATCTGCCTGAAGTGATAAACGTCTCCTGGATACAGGAGAGAAAACTAGTGAATTTGGACTGTTGAGAAGTCTTCTGACTTTTAGAAAAGAAGAAACTAAATATCTCTGCTCACGCTCCCTTTCAGCTGGCCATGACTCATCCCAGTCACCACCTCAACTTTGGCATGAATCCCGATCACGCCCGCAACTCGCTGTCCAACTGCGGCATCCGCCAACCGAAATACGGCGACAGGAAGGTCCACCACATGTACATGAGGAAAAAAGGTGGGCTTCAAATCAAATGTTTCTCTACAAACCGTGAAAAGGCAACATTTTCTCTTTTGTCTGACAATAAATAATTAAGAAGATAATTCTTACGTGTTTTAGATCAGTTAGGTCAATTATGGGCAATGAAATTATCTGTACTATCAGAGAAAACCTTCTATTAAAGTTCAGATGATTATATATGCTCAAATTACTTTAGTTTTAAATAGTTTAGATATGACTATTTAAGATGTGTCTCCATTGACCATCATACACTGCAAAAACACAAAATCCTACCAAGTATTTTGGTTCAGTTTTGGTGCAGACATCTTAGACTTAGTAACTATACAGCAAAATATAGAAGCTTGTTGTAAGAAAATAATTTCTTAATATGGATTTAAAAAGTACTAGATCCATTTGCGGATTATTTCACCGTTAGCAAGACAAAGTGAAATAATTTGCCAGTGGAACTCATACTTTTTCATCAATATTGAGGAATTATTTACTAAAAATAAGCTTCTACGCCTTGCAGAAAAATTACTTGTAAGTTAGTTTGGTCTTGTTTTAAGTGTACTAAAAACTAGACCAAAATTACTTGGTAAAATTTTGTGTTTTTGCAGTGCATGGTGAATACTATGTACTTACACTGCAAATACACAAAATCTTATCAAGTATTTTTGTCCAGTTTCTATTGCAGACATCTTAGTACACTTGAAATAAGAAAAAAATAACTTACAAATCACTTTTCAGCAAGAACTAGGAGCTTTTTTTAAGTAAATAATTCCTTATTATTGATTTATAAAGGGTAGTAGTTCCATTGGCTGATTATTTTGCCTAAATGTGACATTTTTCCAGGTTCTGCCAGTGAAAGTAGTGCTTTTTCATCAACAGTAAGGAATTATTTATTTAAATCAAGCTCCTATATTTTGCTGAAAAGTTACTTTTAAGTTAGTTTTATCTTATTTGAAATGTGCTAAGACATTTATACTGAAAACTCGACCAAAACTAGTTTAGATTTTGTTGTTTTGCAGTGTTATTTTTAATTCCACCAAATCACTAAGGATATATATGCAATCTGCTATCAAAGGTTTATTTAGATTTAAAGTCATTCATTCAGAGGGAAAATCATCTTTTTTTGTCTTCTGTTTTATAGTGCAAGTAAATGTTTTTTTTCCTTCCCTCTGTGATTAATAATTCCCGCCTGCGGGTCGTTTCTTTCCAGGAATCAACACGCTGATTAACATCATGTCCCGTCTGGGTCAGGATGACCCGTCTCCTTCCAGGTAGGCAGCCTGCTGGCTCGTATCTGCGCGTAGCATCACTGACCACAGGCGCAATCAGAGCGCCCATTTGTGTGATTAATACGCCTGGCAGGCCCGCTGACAAGAAAATTAACTCTAGCTGTGGGACGGAGGCGTACCTGAGGGGGGATGAAATGAGCTCATTGCTTCGGACTGAACCCGATCAAATCTCCGCCCTTTTCTCCAGGATCAATCACAACGAGAGGCTGGAGTTCCTGGGCGACGCTGTTGTCGAGTTCCTCACCAGGTGAGACTCTTTGATGGACGCCGGCGCTAATCGAAGCCGACTACAACGCCGTCTTTTCCTTCCCCCTCTTTCTTCACCTCCTCACGCCGTTTCTGTCGTCTTTCTCATTGTCTGCGTTCCTTCCTGTCTGTCACAGAGCTGCTCTTCTCCATGCTTGCGCCTCATTAAGACGCTGATTCACTGGTAATTGGACCTGGGATGTTACTTGAACAGCCAGAAATTGTCAGTGACGACTTTCAATTAGCTGACAACACAAGTCGCTGCCATTAAAACAACAAATTCCACCAAGTATTTCTAGTGCAAATATCTTAGTACACTTTAATTAAGACGAAACTAACTTACAAGTAGTTTTTTAGCAAGAAATAGGAGCTTGTTTTAAGTCGATGATTCCTTAATTTTGATTTAAAGAATCAAGATTATTTCACTTTTATCTTCCTAAAAACTTATTTATGTTAGTTTTGTCTTGTTTCAAGTAGAAACAAGACAAAAGATATTTAGAGTACAAATTAAACCAAAAACACTTGGTAAGATTTAGTTTTTGCAGTGTAGACATTTTAATCCAAGAAGTTTGAATTTGTTGTTCAAATCTCCCCATTTAAAATGCTTAATTACAGACTAAAGATTACACTGCAAAAACACAAAACCTTACCAAATATTTTTGCTCCATTTTTCAGTGCAAATATCTTTGTACACTCTAAATAATACAAAACTGACTTAAAAGTATTTTTAGTAAGATGTAAGAGCTGTTTAAGCCAATAATTCCTTAATATTGATTAATAAATGATTCTAGTTCTGTTGGCAGATTATTTCACTTATAACAATAATCTACTGGTGAAATTAGTACTTTTCTTTTTTTATCAATATTATGGATTTATTGACTTAAAACAAGCTCCTATTTCTAGCTAAAAAGTTATTTGTAGGTCAGTTGTCTTATTTCAAGTGTATTAAGGTATTTGCATTAGAAACTAGACAAAAATACTTGGTAGGATTTTGTGTTTTGGGATTACGCAGCTGTTATTAATCTCACTCTCTCCTTGTAACATCACCAACTCCTCTGAGATGAGATGCTGTTCTGCAGCAGCTTTTTATCCTTACAGTGGCCGAAAACGAGCAAATTCGTAACGTAATCACTGAAACTTTGAGTTCAGCACTAAAGCTGTGAGTCAGTTCGTTTTGGGGGTTTTTCAAAGCTGCCAGACTTTCTTGTTATCTTTTGAAGTAATCTTAATTATCAGCTCTTCAAACTTCCTGCAGTTTCTCTCTAGACTTTGGTGACTTTCTTACTCATTTTCCAGTCCAGGACCTCTGGGTCAGAAAACCTCCCTGTTTTCTACCCAACAAATTTATTTTCTTATCTGTAAATTGACTGTTTTACATCGATGTTCCTTAAATTTGAGTTGCAGAAACTCACACAAGGAGGCACTTCTTTCTAAACATTTTTATATATATATTAAATATTCTTTTCTTGCTCTTGTTGTTACAACTTTCCTCTACAATAAAGTATTAGGGCAACACTAATAATATTTTTTTAAACATGAATAAATATGAGAATAAAGTCGTAATATTTAAAGTTGAAATAATACGAGAATAAAATAGAAAAAATACAAGAATAAAGTCATATTAAGATCGATTCTGGTAATATTGTGACTATTGTCGTATTTCAACTTTATTCTGAAAAATCAACAAAAATCCACATTGACTTTATATTAAATATATAATCAATTTAATATATAAATATATACATATTTTTTTAATTTAATATTTAAAAATACTTAATATAAGGATATTAAATATCTTTCTTTTTCCCGCTGTAACGGCTTTCCCCTTTGACGAAGTATCAAGGCCACTCTAAGAAAATAAGAAAAAATAAAACTAAAAGAATAAAGTCATAATATTTTATTCAACTTTATTCAATTAATATCATTACCTTATTCTTGTAAAACTGAGATTTTATTCAGGTAATATTATGTCTATGTTCAAATATTAATATTTTTGCATTATTATGACCTTTTTCTTGTAATTTAACAATTTTTTTCCTCTCATAATATTATGACTTCATTCTTTTTTTTTGAATTCCCAAACAGTCTATTTTATGCCGTCATATTGTTGAGATGTGTGGATTCAATCAAAGCATAAATAGAAGATTTAATCAGTTAAGGTCAAAAAATATAATCTTCTATACTGGATTTTTAGCTCCGGTGGCGTTGGTGTCTAACCTGTCATGAACCTGACTGCATCTGTTAGATGAAATGATTTAAAATACATTTACAGCCAACAAACCGGAGAACTGCTGATCCAGACCACTTCAGCAGAAAATACAAATATATGTGTGTTTTCTGCACATTTTAAAAGATAATCAAGTTACTATGTTACCATCAGTTGTTATAAAAAAGCCATATATATTAAATATTGCTTAAGAGATACTTTACTTCTTGATTTAATGTTTTGAAATTGAGTCTGTCTCTTTAAAAACTCCTAAGTTATCCCAACATGGCTCCTCCGTTAATCCCTTAATGGGGATTCACTGATTATTAGCTGCTATAATGAGCTCAGCAGTTCCACCAGGGGTTTGCTAATTGCTGCTGGCTAGTTTGAAGGAGCTGAGTGGGGGAGGAGCTTTGCCTTGAAGGCGGAGCTAGGTCCACCCAGGCATTGTTTGAGAAATTAAAATATTTCTCAAACATGCATGAAAGAATCAAAGCAACACTCCAGGTTTGTGTTGATGAAGGAATAGCATAAAAAAAAGTAAATTTTACATGATACCGCCCCTGGAAGAGAAACAAAGTCTCGGTATTAATTTTCCACACTCTGTATCTCCAACCTGCACCAGATGAATTAACTGCTTCAAAAGCAGGTAAAAACTTTCCTTTTTCCCTTTGCTGCTGGAACGAGAAGAAAAATGTTTTTATCCAACAAAAACAGCTTCTGTCACAAAAATCAAATTTGTAACCCGTGTCGCCAACACTTCCACATCAGTGGGCGCCGAGGATTAAAGCCTAATAGGAGCTCATTGTGGCACACAGACTGCCGCTCTTTATGCAGCTACAAGCAGGTCAGTTAGCCTCCGTTTCTCAGGATATCTCCGGGCATGTTTCAGCCTCTTCCTCCTCTCCTACCCGTCTTTGATTGTTAGTGTCTGACGAGACATGCTTGGCCTGCGCCCTGGCCCTTTGAATTATTTATCAGCCCCTTGTCCAGTTAAATGGCTACAGCGGATCCAGCCAGCTGCCTCGTGCGCGTTGCCCTTGGAGGGTCCGCGCGCCTCTGCTGTCCAGCCAAAAGAACATTTTGCACACGCGAACAGCCCCAAACGTAGGGAGGGAGTCGGTGCCGAACAGAGGGGACCTACAAGATCGGCAGATGATGTAAAAAAAATAAATCCAAGTGCAATCCTCTGAAAAAAGCCTTTTTCTCTCCACGTGAAATTCGTTCGTGTTCAGGTAAGATTTTGAATTAGTCATAATTATTAAAGATGAATGTCCTCAGAAGCAAATGTTGTTCATTATTTTCACGTATAAAAGACACACGAACCTATTTTTAACAAGACTTTTCTAAAATTGTCCCAATTTACTCAATACACTTCACGAACACAAAATATTACCCGCTATTGCTTCATTTCTATTGCAAATATCTTGAAGTAACTTATTAGCAAGACATAGAAGCTTGTTTTAAGTCAAGATTTAAAAAGTACCAGCAGATTTTACATATAGAACAAGACACAAATTTAGCTTTTGTCAAAATTTGAGCACTAAAGTTGGGACACTTAACTCTTTAGGACATTTCAGCAGCAAGGCGGTTCAAAGTGCTTTTCATAATAAACACAGAAAATGTATAAAGTTAAAAAGAAAACACCCTACAACACAACTGAACAAACATTTCACCCAAAGTCATACAAATCAAATATGTTGGTCAATGATTCATTTATTACGGTTCAACAGCGACTCTAACCAGGTGGATTTTTAGTCTAGATTTAAAGGAACTCAGTGTTTCGGCTCTTTTGAGGTTTTCTGGAAGTTTGTTCCAGATTTGTGGTGCATAGAAGCTGAATGCTGCTTCTCCAGCAGATCTTTATTTATGTGCTAGAAATGTCCCAATTTACATCATACACTACAAAAATACAAAATCGTACCAAGTATTTTTGTTTTAGTTTCCATGTTGGTGCACTTGAAGTAGGACAGCCTTACTTACAAGTAACTTTGTTTGGGTCAATAATTCCTTAATATATATTTTTTTAGTACTATTTCCATTGGCTGATTCTTCAGATAAAAAGACACATTGCCTTTTTTGAGCCCTAAAGTTGAGATATTTTACTCTTTAACAAGATTAATCTAAAAATGTCCCAAATTACTCCATACACTGCAAAAACACAAAGTCTTACCAAGTGTTTTTATTTACGTTTTAGCTCAAATATGTTAGTTCATTTGAAAAAAGACAAAACTAACTGACAAGAAACTTTTTAGGAAGTAACATTAATTAAGTAATAGTTCCACTGGCAGGTTATTTAACTTAAAAATGGCAATGATGTCTTATAAGTGGAAAGAAACTACCAGTAGAACTGTTATTGTTTGTTTTTTTTATTTAAAAGTAAGATATTTTTACTAATAACAAGCTCAAGTTTATTGTGAGTTAATTTTGTCTTATTTCAAGTGTGTTGAAATATTTGCACCAAAAGCTAGAAAAAAAAAAAAATACTTGGTTAGAGTTTGTGTTTTTGCAGTGCACAGCTGAAACTTTGTCTATCCAACGTAATTATTTTCAATTACTCCAAGTGTTTAGTCCAAGTTTTCTCCCATCTCCTAACAAATGGAGCTCATGTGGGATTTGCAAACAACAAAAACAAAAAAAAAAACAAAAAACGGGACGCCACCTGCTTACCTCTCTTACCGCTGATTGGAAATGACTGAAAGAAATGGCCTGTTTTAATTCAAATGAAATCAAATGACACGCGGCGGTTACGGAGAGGCTGGAGCGTAATGAAAATGGAACCTGCTCGCTGTAGAACCCAGCTGTGGAACCGCTCAAGCGTCCTCGGCCGTCTCTTGGACCCAAACCGGGCCTGGAAGGGAGAGGCTGCTAATCTGTGTTGGAGACTTTGATTTGGTTTTCCTGGAGAATGCAGCCGAGGTTTCCTCCTTTTTTTGTGCGTTTTGGAATATTGATACTTTTCAAAAAGATTTGCTTTATGTGTTTGTTGTGTTTGCAGTTAGTTTGACTAAACACAGTCGGTTTTCCATCATTAAATGCGAATATGCTACCAAAACACAACATTTTAAGTGTTTTTGATCTAGTTTCTAGCTCATTTTCCAGACACCAAAAAACACATTAACTTATTGCCAGAAAAGTCGCAGCAGGCCTGTTTTTAGAAGCAGCTGAGACCCAAATGGACGTGTAAAACTGTAAAAAATGTAAAATGTCCTTTAAAATGAGTTACAGAAACAATTTAGGCTTTTGATGGCTGGTGTAAATCCCTTCCTGTGAATGCAAAGGTTTTCGATTTGGGTTCCTGGAACAGAACAGAGATGAGCATTAAAAATGGATTCCTCTCCGTCCGCAGTGTCCACCTCTACTACCTGTTCCCCAGTCTGGAGGAGGGCGGCCTGGCCACATACAGGACGGCCATCGTTCAGAACCAGCACTTAGCCATGCTGGCCAAGGTGAGCGTCTCTCTGCAGGTGGAAACTGTAACTGTCTCCCATCCTGATGTTATGACTCTGCTGTTTTCTGAGTGCGCACAAGGGTAAGGAGTAATTTTGTCTTCCTGCCATCCGTACCCGCGCGTTTATTTATTTTTTACCCCCTCAGGTTTGTAATTGGAGTTAAAAGGTTGTTGTTTCGGAGAGTAGTGCGAACGGGGTCCCTGCAGACCCCCAGAGGTCTTCCTGACTCACTCTTCAGCTCCTGTTATCGCTCTTCTTCCACCCCTCCTCCTCCTCCTCCTCCTCCTCTCTCGCTGGCAGCCCAGCCACACTCACTGGCACGGTTTGTAAAGAAACACAACAATAATCGTCCCGTGATGTGGAGAAACCAATTAAAAACTTCAATCTTTCATGTCGCTCCCCGCTGAATACAAAGATGCAGCCGCCCGAATCTGCATTAGCGCCGTGTAGCAGTTTGGCTTGTTTCAATTTGCCGCTCGCGCTAAAGTGAGTGTGATACAGCGTCAGGCGCTGCCAAGTTGTTTACCAGGGCTCCTCTGAAGCCGTCTGCTCAAGAACACTCGCAATTATCTCCCAGAAAGTATCTTCAGCGAGCACCGCCACAATCCGCCACTTCACTCGCAGGGCTTAAAAGTCAGAGCGGGTTCCCTCTGAGTTGGAGTATTTGTGAATTGTGATTTAATTTGTGTGTGTGCAATCACGAGGAGTATGGGAGGTTTGGTGGGGGGGGGGGTTGGTACCACCAACAGTTATCAGCCGTAATTAAAAAGCACCCCGGCTGCTTTTTGTCTCTGCAGCGCCGCCAGGAAAGTCAAGTTGGGCTACTTTCCTCTTGGCTGGCAGATGACTTGCAGAAAGTTTGACTGACCTCCGTCGCTCAGCAACACAAACTCATTTAGATTACATACAATCTGTGCAGATCCGGAGCCACTTTGCTGCTTTTCTTCTGGATTCCAGTTTCACTCCGTCAGCTGTGGCTTCACAAGCTGCATTTCCATTACTAATGGAAACAATTAATCAACTTACGATTGTCAGTTAATGGTTTATTAACATTTGTTCCAATCGTCCAATTTGAACTTCTTTGAATGTTGTAGTTCATCAGCAGAGGGCGCCACTACTCATTGAGCCAGTTGATACAGAAACAAAGATGGCGGGGGCATACCAGAACAGGAAAGAGAAACGGTCCAAACAGAGTCCAGTTTGGGATGTAAAATGCAATATTTCAGTTCCAGGTCCTTCGGTTTAACGTAGGAGCATCAACTTCTCAACCAAATGGTACCGATGATGGACGAGATGACAGAAATGGAGTGGAAAACAGAAAAAATTTAACATAATGGGAAAAAACGTGCTGTACTGTTTGATAAGTAGGATCCATTGGATTGTATGTGATTGAATTCGGACATTTGTTGTTAATTGTCACCACATTTAGATAAAATTTAATATTTTATTCTTTTCATCTTTTATTTTTCTATTCAGCAGAGTACGAGGTTTCTGTTTTGTTATATTTTGTAAATATGTTTAATTTTGTGTGAGAAAACCACATTTTTAAATTTTTATATGCATAGCTGCTTTTTCCAAACTGGTGTTCAGCAAAGAAAGAGTTTGTATTTCATTTTCAGTGTGACTGGAAAATCTATCACAAAACCTTTTATTGGAAAACAAGATTTTTTTTCGAAATTGTCATGTTTCCATTGAGCTAATTTAAAACGTCTTAAATTCATGTATCTAAAATGAATTTAAATGTGATCCATTTTCTCCATTTCTGAATGTGTAGGAAGGCTCTGTCTTTATTGTAACTAAGTTAGACCATGAACGGGCAACGTAATCTTATTCTCTTACAACATGGCGTCGGTAGGAGGTCTGCTGGCGTTGGGTAAAAGTAACTGACCGGTACAAGAAGCTTTCAGAGTAAATGAAGGTCACAACTGTTTCACATTTCATCCGTCGTTTTCCAGTGTCTGTAAGTGAACGATTTTATTCCTGCTTCATGCCACAGCTGGACAGCACATGAGCACATCTGTCAGTGCCATGAATTCGAACCTTTTCCAACCAGAGCAATCAACTTTTTCATTTCCCTCGAGTTATTTTCCCCTCTAATGCTCTTTTCCTTCGTGAAAATCTGCAGTGTTGTTGTTTTTCCCCCCCCTCCTTCGTCCTGCGAGGAGCTACTGCTGCTGAGGTGTCGGTGGGCAGCCTGCTGATATGAATGCGTCTCTTTTCCAGAAGCTGGAGTTGGATCGCTTCATGCTCTATGCCCACGGACCCGACCTGTGCCGGGAGTCGGACCTTCGACATGCCATGGCCAACTGCTTTGAGGCGCTCATCGGTGAGACTCTCCTGAGATAAAAACGGAAGAAATGATTGATGATAAAGAAGTGGGGCCAGATTTTGAATAAACTAAACGTTCATCTTCACTCCTAGGATTTAGGACCAAGTCTGTTTTCAGACCTGATAGTCCGGTAGACTTGGTTCGATTGGAGATCAAAATTGAAATTTTTGATACATTTTCAGCTGCTGTGGTTCACTTTCACTCTGCACCTGTTCCCCTCCTCACCTGTGGGGGCGCTGCACCAAAAACCACTGAAGGACACAACATGAAAACCTCTGAAGAAGACACTGAACGCAACTTTCTTCTTTACAAAATGAAAACAAAAGTAAAGTAACGTCAAATTTTAGCGCTTGTATGATTTTGTTTTTGGTAAAGGACGATGAGTCATTTCTTCCGCTAGCATGTTTTTCTGTTGTATTTACCCAAAATGCCCTGCGCTGTAGTCCACTTCCTGCTTTTGGAGCGGTCTGCAGTCTGCTTGGTTTCCACATATGTATTCAAAAGGCAACAGAATTCACTTCAACCAAACCCAGACTGAGGTTTGTAGGCAGATCAGTGTTTGATTACACATTCACACTTCCACAAACAAAACGGACTTTATAGACAAACAAACTGGAGACCACTCCAACAGCAGAGCAGGGCATTCTGGGTAAATACAACCAAAACAAGCACCAAACACTTTAGCATTAGCAGGAGAAGCGACTTGTGTTTTTTTTTTTTGTTTTGTTTTGTTTTTTTTTTACCAAAGACAAAGCAGAAATCCTAAAACTGCTAAAATCTGACTTCATTTTTGTTTACATTAAGTGAAGGAGGTTGTGCTCTGTGTCTTCTTCTGTGGTTTTTATGTTGTTTCTTGGTGCAGCGCCCCTGCAGGAGAGGAGGGGAACAGGTTACTAACTTAGTTTGGTTTGTTTGACCACAGCAGCTAAAAATGTAACAAATGTTTTAGCCCCAAATCAAAAATAGTCTACTGGACTATCAGGTGTGAGAATGTTAAAAAAAAATAGATGCAGGAATCCTTCTGCAGGTTCTGTGTACGCCTTCAGTTATCTTTGTTAATCCTTGAAAACGTTTACCTAGCTGACCTCTGAAAGGTCCCCAAATCTCTGCTCTCCTGTCCCACACACGGCGCCGCTCCCCCCTCCCCGCCTCAGTCCTTGCTTAAGCCTCGCTTCTGGGGAGCTTCTCTCGTCTTATCGCCATCTCGAAGCAGTTCAGCCGTCTCTCTCGGATGAAAGATGCAGGAAGTGGGTGGCTTTAAAGAGATCATCTCCGCGCCTCCCCTCTGCGCTGGGAAAAAAACAGCAGGCGGGGAATGTGCTGACTGGCACCGCGGCCCCCCTGTCAGCCCTGGGGTCACACCGTTCCCTCCGCGGGTTCATTATTGTCTCAATCGAAGTGAAGAATAAACAGGGTTCCCGTTCTGAAGGAGAGGACCTCCCTGTGGTGACAGCTGTGGGTTACTAACTGAAATATCGGCAGCTTCCTTCCTGGTGTGAACGCAGAGGGGTCGACTCTAGACGTCGCCTCTCCTCTCGCTCAAACGCCTCCTTTCCATGCCTACACCTCCCTCTGATCTAGACTTTTTGGGCGTAATTAATGAGTCACTCCATCATCTTGAAGCTGTTCTCCAACAGAGACGTCAAGTTGCAGCACTGCGGGAACACAAATTCTTACCGAGTATTTTTATCTAGTTTCTAGTGCAAATATCCTAGTACTCTTGAAATAAGACAAAACTAACTCAGTAGTAATATTTCAGTAAGATATAGGAGCTTGTTTTAAATAATAACAGTTAAAGGAGACTTTCTATTCAAAATTCACATTTTGCTTGTTTTTGTTGTTCCATTTGGGTCTCTGCTGCTTCTAAAAACAATCAACAAGCCATTTTTTATGGTGTCTGGAAAATGAGCCTTTTCAAAAACCTCCCAATTGTTAAGTCACATTCGACAGGCACTGTGCCGTTACCTAGCAACCCCAGCCAGGCTAAGCCCCGTTACCTACCAACCCAAGCGGAGCTCCAGCACGTTTGTTCAGATGGTTTTATTGCTGTACAATGGCTGCTGGAAGAGACAAGTGTTTTGTTGTTGACTTGTCATCCATGACTGGCTACATTTTTGTTGGTTAAGCAGGAGGCGCCACTTCTGCTTTTCGAAGATAAACAGATGTATATTTACACATCTGTTAGGAGGCATTTTCATATGCAAGGGTAACCCTGGAGTGGCCAGCAGCAGTCTATTTGGATTTAAAGTGACAGGACACCCTAAAACAGCTCATTTTGACTAAAATCACATTATCTAAGAATGATTTTGTGCAAAAAATATAAGGAGCATGTTTTGTATAGGTTTAATATTTTAACATGGGAAAACTGTCTAAGTGAAATAATCTGCCAGTTGAACTTTTTTAAAATAACAATATTAAGGAAGTATTTACTTAAAACAAGCCGCTAAATCTTACAGCCAAGTTACTTCTCAGTTAGTTTTGCCTTGTTCCAAATGTACTAAGATATTTGCAGCAGAATCGGGACCAAAATACTTGGTAAGATTTAGTGTTTTTGCCGTGAGTAAAGCAGCTGCGCGCACAGATGTGTTGTCGTTTTCGTCGTGCAGAGAATTGACGGGATGCGACAGCCGTAATATTCCCAGATAGCTCCAACGGCCTGGCAAATGTGTTCTCTGACCTTTGTTTTATTTGTTTCCGCGTCGCGGTGACTGTTGAACCCGGGCTGTGTTGGAAATGACAGATAATCTCCTGTTTTGCATGGACGAGGCTTCCTCTCCCACCCCGAGGCAGGGCCGTTCTCCTGCTCGAGACGGAGCGAATGAAGAGGGAGAGAAAGGAGTGGAGGAATCTGCAATGCAAATAGCTGCCCTGCAACCCTGAATAATTCAAAGTGTTGAATGGAAATCTTGCTTTTCTGATCCCCTGTCATTAACTTCTGCCGTAGTGGGCCATTCTCATTCGGGCTCTTTTGGCCTCCACTCCTCCGTTTTCCTTCCTCTACCTCCTTCAGAGCCACTTTCTCGCCTCTCCGGTCCTCCTCGCTGATGACATGGTGTCCACATCCTAGAAAAGTCTCAAATTCATGTATCTTAAATTAAGGCCTTAAAATGCCTCTATATACATTGAAAAGGGAAAGTTGACCTTAAAGTTGTGGAGGCAGAGCTATTTAATCTCATATATTATATGTAGGTTTTTTTTCTCTGGACTTTTCTGTCAGGCAAACATTTGCGGCAGCTCATGCTACTGGTAACTAGCTGCTAATATACCATTGATAGCTAGCAAGGGTATATTAGCATTGATAGCTAGCAAGGGTATATTAGCAGAAATTTTGGTAGGGACCATTGGGTCTGGCTAGCTAAAAAACAAGTTCATCATCACCATTTGATCACTTTGGTTGCTAACTTGTACAATGCTAAAGCTCTGCACTACAAGGGTTGAGGCTGCTTCTTTTGAACATTTCTGGTATGATACAGGTCTTAAATTTCATTCATAGCCATCTTAAAATATGTTAATTTAATGTTTCTAAAAGTAAGACCTTAAAATGTTGGTCTTAAATCACAAGTCTGCCAGGTAGCAAGGGTGCATTAGCAGCTATGTTAGCAGGAACCAGTGGTTCTGGTTCCTGTAGGAGAAATGGAGGGAGAAGATAACTAGGTAACTAACTAAAAAACAACGTAGCTTGATGAAAAAAGCTATCTAATTAGCATGCTTGCTTTTTTTGAGTCTGTCATGGTTTAAATGCCAGTTTATCTCCACTTTATCTTCTCTATTGATCACTTTTGTTGCCAACCTGTGTGATGCTACATTCATTCTGTGCTAAAAGCTTGACACTACATGGGTAAAGGTTGTTTCTTATGTTCATTTCTGACATTAAATTTAATTCATAAAGGTCTTAAAAGGTCTTAAATTTGAATTGGTGAAACCTGTAGAAACCCTGCATGAGCGATTCTGTCTGTAAAAACTTGTGGGAAGAGGAAGAGGAGGAGGAGAAGCAGAGAAAGGCCTGCTCTGCTATTTTATTTAATTTTATTTTTTGGCCCTAATTTCCTGGTACAGTTGATGTGTGGATTACGTGCTGCCAGCAGCCGTGGGGGATACAGATGGTGAACCTTTGTGAGGCCCCTCTCTAAGCTCTTCCCTATTAAAAGAACACAGAGGAGGGATTATCTCTCACTTGCTGAATATCAGATTCATACACAATGCGCTCGGTGGATCCTCTCAAGCTCTGCTGCTGCCTTTGTTAATTGCTACAGTCTTTCTTTTCTCCTTTGTTTCTGCGTCTCATCCCTCCCTCCAGGTCTGATTTTTCACCAGTAAAGATATAAAAATTAAAGGGTTCCTCCTACGCAGGCCGGGAAAGTCTGATGGTTGGAGGTTTTCAGGTGTGGAGAAGTTTGGAAAACATTACTGTCTCCTTCCCTTCCTTGTTTCCTGTCTGTCAGTCCTTACTCTTTCTTGATCCAACTTTCCTTTGCTGTGTTCTTCCTTTTCCATTCTTTTTTGTCCATTTAACAATTTGTCCTTTTATGTTTTGTCTTCCTCAGTCCTTTCATTCCTTCTTGTTTCTGTTCTTCCATTTGTCCTTTTTTCATTCTTGTCTGACTTTCCTCCTTCCTTCAGTTTTTCTTCTTTACTTGCTTCCTTCCTGTTTTCCCACCTCGACTCACTGTGTCCTTCCTTCTGTCCTGGTCCATTCTTCCTTATTTCCTGCCTCCTTTTCTGTCTTTGCTCGTCATTCCCTTCTTGTTGCTTCCTTGTTTCCTCCCTTCTTTTGTACGTTGCTTCATTGTGTCCTTCCTATTTCAACCCATCCTTGCTTTGACGTCCTTCCTTCACTTTTCTGCCTGTTCTTTTCTTTCCTTCTTTCCTGTCTTACTTTTTCTACCTATTGTTCCTTCCTTTATCCATTCATTCCTTTCTTCCTACTCATTCTTCCTTAATTTATTCCCGTTTCTATTCATCCAACCTTCCTTCCTTTCCTTACTTCCTGTTTCCTTCTACCCTTCCTTCCCATTTTTATACTTCCTTTGTTCTGTCATCCATCTTTTCTTTGCTTCCACTTCTTTTTCTTTCCTTTTTCCCCACACTCCCTCTTTTTTGCCTTCCTTTCCTTCCATCCTTCCTTCCTAAAACTTGGTCGTCATGGTAACATTTTTACATGAAAATCCTGAAATTAAAACATTTATTTACATGTTTCTTGTTTACTCTTTTTACATTTTCATCAGGTTGTGCTGGTTTGTGTTTGTTTGCTGAGCCGAGCGGCTTAATGTGTGATTTGATGGATTAGAGCCGGAGCGTTTCTGAATAATTCATCCCGGGTTATTAATGCGGCCGTCGGTTTTTATTGGTCGCAGGAAAACCCACAGACGTCGTTTCTGAGCGCAACGTCGCTACAGTCGCCGTCCGACTGCTGCCAACATGAGAAAGTTACACTCCCAACTGATTTTTCTCTGTTAAACGTTATTTATTGTCATTGTCGCACGTTAAACTCAGCGTGCATAAGCAAAAGGGCATAAAACATTTCCAAAAAAATACAGTTTAGATACGTTTTATTTTGGTTTTAATGCCAACAGATGTGCGTACCATCATATATTTTTATTCTCCCAAAAAAATGTATTTATGCTTCAATAGCAGACATAGTAGTGTGCTATTAGCATACAACCTATCCGTGGTAACGAACAGAAACGGATAAATCAAAACATGAACATAGTGCCTAAACATGTGTAAATATCGCTCCTTATCCCCACCGGGGGATAAATGTCAATATATCAGATTCATAAAGTTCAACTCGGAAAAGAAAAATAAATATTAATAAGAATTATTTCTGAGCGTTTTTAACAGAGGGTTCCTCGATCTTAAATATTTAGTAGAAGAGCCTTTCAAAGTACGGCTGCTGTTTTCTGGCTGATCGCCGATTACAGATCATTTTTTAAAAAGCCTAACCCGCCTGCAGCAGCCTCCACGGCTGATTTTCAGCGTTTCTATCTTCTTTTTTTATCCAAATAACTGTGAAAACTAAAAACATACAACCATTAAAATACGAAACGTGGGCTTTACAATACAGGCAACAAAGCCAAACGCTGCCTTCACTGGGGGAATCCAAAGCCTTCGTCTTTGTTCATAGAAACATTTGAATCTCGCCGACTGTTGTTTTCCAGTCATTCATTTTTACAACCGATAGCTGCCAGTTTTTATAAGGCCTGCCCTTATTGGCTACGGCATGCGATGAGGTACAAAATAAACATAGACCATTAAATCAAAACTAACTGTATTATCAAAACAGACAAACATCTGTAAACAATCTGCACAATTTGGAAAATTCTTTTTAAATAGTTTACAATCTTAAATAATTTACTGCCCGTTAAACTGCCGATTCAGATTTTGGCCGATACCAATTGTTTTGACTGAAATGTTGCTCAAAATATGAAGAAAGTTGCTGAATCGGCAACAGTTGGGTTAACTATTGGTAACTGTGGTAATGCGGACATGAGCTCGTAGGTTTGTGGTTGGTTTTTAGACCTTTGCCGAGGTAGAAAAAAATCGGCTTCATGTGTAAAAATTGGCCGATCGCCGATCTCCGAAAATTAAAGAAATCGGCACCGAAACATCGGCTAGCTGATAATTTGGAGCGCCTCTATTTCGTAGTGACATTTTTCTAGTTCAGTGAAATGCAGTGGTTCTGGAACCAAATGGACTTTTGACGGAGGCTGAGGAGATTTCTGTTTTCATTATAGTCACTCTGCGTGTCAAAAAAAAAGAATAAAGTTAAGGAGGATTTTAGAGGACAGGATGTGACGCCAAACAAAGCAGTCTGACTCGTTCTTATCTCAGGTTTGGTTCTGACGGTGGGTTTGAGTTCTTCGACCTGATCCCACTGCAGGATGAGTTCTGTAATTGCCATGCGAGCCGCTCGGCGCGTTCATGTGTATTCAGGACGTCGGCTGCATCTTCACAGGCTGATGGGCCAGACTGAGCGGCGGCCCAGATCTGCGTTTAATGATTGCAGCGGGCCGCGCGTTTGATTGGATCGCTTTGGGCTGCACTTTTTTGCACAGGCAGCCGTCTTGTCAGGAGTTTTCTGGCTCTGCACCTCATCTGGGTTTCTCCGCTGATTGACACCAAAAGGTGTTGCTATTAGATTTCTAATACCTTCTGAAATCTCTGGAGGATGTTTCAGTTTCTTCTCCTGCTTACCTCCGCTTTCTGCTTTCAGTCAGAAAAAGTTTTCAAAATGAAATCAGAAACATTTTTCGCCAAATTTGCTTCGTCATCAGAACGCGAGGAAAACTTGCGCGCCCGTTTCCCTCCAGCCTTTAATGCTCACACACGTCACTTTGTTTTGAGTTGTGGGGGATTCTTGAAGGAAACTTCAGTTCTCCGGCGCAGGAGGGAGAGTTTATTTCTCCCACTGCCGCTCTCCAGTGGAAACATCTGCTGCAGACCGCAGACCTCTGGTGGC
Organism: Girardinus metallicus; assembly: GCA_903067095.1. Classification (NCBI taxonomy): domain Eukaryota; kingdom Metazoa; phylum Chordata; class Actinopteri; order Cyprinodontiformes; family Poeciliidae; genus Girardinus; species Girardinus metallicus. The sequence goes on along the minus strand of CAEGAE010023752.1, from coordinate 50,867 downwards.
CCGCGTGGTCGGCCGCGCTCAGACGGCCACATTGCTTTTGATGCACATCTGCAAGACGTTTGGTGGCTTTCTGTGTTTGTGGGCTTAAAGAGAGCTGAAGATTTATCGGCATTGATTTATTTTAGGGCAGGAAATTACTTTTTTTGGCTAATAGCCGCACTCCCTCCTGCAATTTCCAAGCTGCACCTTCTTTTAATTTTAGGTTCTGAAGTGGCTTAAAGCTAAAGTTGAGGCTACTCAAGCAAAAAAAAAAAAAAAAAAAAAGCAAGAAAAGAACAAAATTTCTGTTTGGAGAAACAAACTACTTCCATAGAATTAGAGAGGAAATATAGCAGCTAATAAGAGGCTCTTAAAAACTGATTATACCTCAACAAAAACAGAAGTTTTAACAGTTTGCAGCTGAGGATGCAGTCAAGTTTGTTTGTTTAGCACATTTCAGCAGTTCAGATTGTTTTACACCATAAAAATATAAAAAAAACATCATAAAGTTACCAGTTATGAAGCATCAATAAGCATTACTTTTCAAATCAAAAGCACATGAAATGAGTTGATCAAGGTTCCAGTTACGAATCTAAACAGGTGAGTTTTAGTCCTCTTGATATAAAGGAATTCAGTGTTTCAGCTATTTTGCAGTTTTCTGGACATTTGTTCCAGATTTGTGGTGCATAGAAGCTGAATGCTCCATGTTTGGTTCTGGTTCCTGGTTTTAGTCGGAACACCAGCAGCAGCGTTCTGGATCTGATCGATTTTTTTCGGCAGGCCTATGAAGGCACTATGGCAGGAGTCAATGCCACTAAAAATAAACACATGAATGAGTTTCTCTAGATCTTGCTGAGACCGTTAATCCTCTAATCCCGGAAATGTTCTTCCGGTGATAGAAGGCCGACTTTGTAATCGCCTTTATGTGGCTCTGAAGGTTCAGGTCAAAAACTAAAACATACCAAATATTTTTTGTTGAATTTCTTGTGGAAATATGTTAGAAAACTTTAAATAAGATAAAACTACATGACAAATACATTTTCATCAAGATATATCAGCTTGTTTTAAGTCCTTAATATTGATGAAAAAATAGTAGTTTAATTGTCAGATCATTTCACTTATAACATGGAAAAAATGCATTTAAGTGAAATAATCTGCAAATGAAAGTAGTACTTTTTTAAAATCAACAAGCTGCTATATTTGGCTGAAAAGTTACTTGTAAGGTCGTTTTGTATTATTTGAAGTTTTCTACATTTTTTTACACTAGAAACTTGACCAGTAAGATCTTTTGCAGTGTAGACCCAGATTTCAGACCTGACCTCTATTTTCTATCTGTAATAACTGAAGCTGTTTCGTGACTCTAATAAGAAGTTGAGCCATGGGGTGCACTTACTTTTTTAAACTGTTTATTTTGGCGTTTTTTTTTAATCTACTAACTAAAGTCACCCTGGAATCTGTTGCGTTTCTGTGCGTAGAGTTCAGGTTGAAACCGTTTTTTTTCCCGAAGCCGATAAAGACCAAATCATGGTGGATTCGTCTTGATTTATTAAACTCCATCAACAGAAAAATGTTTGTTTTAATTTTCATAAAAAGCCATTAAAAGTCCCCACACTGGTTTGCGGATGTTGTCGCCTCTAATCGAATTTCACCAACATTCCTGCTGTAGCTGTGAGTAATTTCCCATTTTGCTTCGAAGAAAGCAGACAAACACAAACATGCTGCCGGAGCGTTTGTGTTTGTCTTCGTTGTAGGTAGTTTGTTTGTGTTTCTTTATGGTCATGGTGATGCAGGCTGCATCTTCAGCCCCCTCTGTGTGTGTGTGTGTGTGTGTGTAAATGGCCTGTTAGCCATCTGAAAGCAGTCCCCCTCCACTCCTCCTCAGATGATGAATCCCTCATATGTTTTTGATGTCAGCCATGAAGGCAGTTTAGGCCCCCACGACCGCGCCGCGCCCCATTTCCACTCGCCTCATTTATGCTCATAATAAAAACCAGCGCGCGATTGTATACCCAATTTGCCAGGTGGTTATTGCTTTCTAAATTGAATGAGCCGCCCTAAGTGTGATGGTTTAGAAGTTGTGTGCAGCTTTAAGGCAGCGTGATGGTTCCACAGATTTCTGCAGGAACACAAGAGGAGCCGAATTACAGAAACAGGCATCAGGATGTGCCAGAGAGGCTGCGGCGTTATTCCCATCTGGAGAGACATTTCACATTCCTTCCTTCATCCCCGTTTTTCTCTTTGTATGCACACTGTGTTCCTTTTCACCTAGCAATTCAAGTTGGATTCAGAGAACATCTGCGCAGATCATTCATGTCCGAGTGTGTAGGCGCGCCACAAAGAGTGGAGCCCTCCGTGTGGGCTTGGATGTTTTATTTCACACAGATTCGTGCCTGGACATGCAGTGTAGGCTCAGTTTGTGCCTCTTAATTCAAGCGTCAGGTTTGTGTGACCTCAACCACTTCCATCTCATTGTGGCCGATGCAAACGCCTCCTCCTGCTGGTGGGAGGGAGGCGGGTCCGCACAGAAACCCCGAGGTCATTCTGCCGCCAAAAAGCAATAAAAATGCACTCCTGCTTTTAATAAAGCAATTATAACTCATTGCCGAGTTCATTTAATTTTCTGCTTTCCGTTTAGGAAAGAGCTGAGGAATGTTGAACAGCAGAAATGAAGCGTTTGGGTGGAAATCTGCTCCGTTGGTTCTGTTTTATTGTGTGACAAATTTAGTGAATGACTGGTTTCATACATTTAAAAAATCTAAAAAAGTGGAAGAAATACATATTTATACACACAGTCCCCTTTTACTCTGATGCTCCTTTAAATCCAAAACATACGCCTAAAAAAACAAATATAGTCTCCAGTTGAACAAAAAATATTATCCAAATATATTCAGAGTCATAGTGGATGGTGATGTTGTGGACAGAAATTGTCTCCAATAGCAGTCAGTATTGCAACAAACCCAAAGAAGCTTCTGACTGAAGACCGTTGCTGTATAACTGTCATCTTCTAATTTACATCGATGCTCTATTTTTAATTATATTTTATACATTTGTAATTATTGTACATCACACGCAAACTTGCAAAGTAAACAAAGTTTAACATCAGTAGGCGGAAATGAAAAATAAAAATTAAAATTAAAATTAGATAATTATACAAAAACTGGTAATTCAACCACTTTGACCAATAGTTTTCAAAAGCCGCCCCCGGCTAACTAATGGCGATTTCAATCTAAAAGTTACTACCTTTAGAAAAGTACTATATATCAGATCGATCCACTCATTTATTCCCAGTTTTCTTATTTAACCAATTTTACGTTAATGTATTTTTACTCAAAGTAGATATTTATCCTGTTTTACAGTACAAGTCCTTCAATTTCCCCAAGTGTAGTGTCCCAAATATAAATGTTATTTTACTCTGAAGACTGTCTCTAGGACTTTCTGTATTTCTTTCTAAAAGATAGCAGATTTATTTGCGATAGTTTGTCACAAAAAATGCCTATGAAAGAAATTATACCACATATCTTATATATTTTTGGTTACAAAGAGACAAAAAGTAAAATCAAAGTGTTTCTGGTGCAAACAATTAATCGACTTACGGTTAATGTCTTATCACATTAAAATATGTTTCAATCGGTTAACGAACAGCGTCCACTTATTGCAGTGTTGTAGTTCGGCCGCCGTCCTGCAGAGGGCGCCGCTGGTCGTCCTTAAGCGTAGCCGTTGATACAGGATGTAAAGATGGCGGCGGTGCGGTAAAGAAGAAGGTCCAGACAGAATCCGGTGCAGGATGTAAAACGGATTTTAAGCGGTTTTGTTTCGAAATATAAACACTCGACAAGCTCCTGAAGTTATCACTTTAATGGCGCTCATTCAGCCGAGACGCGAAGGATATGGTGATAGAAAAGTGGAGGGAAAACGGAGAAAAACTGTAAGACGGCAATAAATACGTTTGATTTTGAGAGACGTGAGTTAATCAACTTCAATTAAGATAAAGATTAAATTAAGAGCAGCCACGGACGGTGCTTCTGTATAAACATCCTTCTGTTTCAGATATTTTATTCTTCTTTTACTTTTTATTCAGCAACCTAGGAGCCTCTTGATTTATGTCTGTTTAATACATTTTGCATTTAATACAACGGACACAAAATAATAAGTTTTAATGTTTTGGTTTTTTTTAATATATAATTTTATGGAAAATTTGGTCCTTTGTTATGAAAAGACTGTTGTAAACTCAGGTTATTAAGAAAATGGCTGTTTAGTAACTTATTATTTAATAATTGCATCCATAGTAGTTGTATCAATATTTGCGTTTTACGTTACAGTGTGTAACAAATGTTGGTGCTGTGTGTATTTTAGGGGCTGTGTATCTAGAGGGAGGCTTGGAGGAGGCCCGGCAGCTTTTCGGACGACTGCTTTTCAACACTGAGGTGAGTGCAGAAACGTCCTTCAAGGTTCATCTTGTTGCTCTCTGATAGAATAAAGTTTGTCTTAAAAAAAAAGTCGGCGCAATCCCACTCCCTTCATATCTTTATTTTTTTGAGGAAGCTGCCGTTGAAGACATTACCTCCTCCTAATAATTGGCCAAACATTCGCACTGCAGGTTCTGGCAAACCTTAAGAGATCTGGACAAAACCTGAGCATTATTTTGAAAAAAAAAAAAAAAAAGAAAAAACAATTCTGGAACAGAGATAATAGTTTTGTTGGACACCTGCTGTTGTTTGCATGTGTGTAAAATCAGCTACCATGAATAAATGATGAAGGAAGCCGTGTTTGCGTCCGTCCCGGCCAGAAACGCTATGAATCAATTAGCGGCGTACGGCGCTAACTGGCGGTTCAGGTTGTTTGTGAGCCGCCCACCGACAGGAACCGGCACAAACCCGACCAGAACCAGCAGAAAACAAAAGAAGGAATCTGCAAGCAACACCTTTTTATTCATGTTGGTATCAGTGATGCTTATCCCTGTAGTGTGGATTACTTTCATCAGAATTCAGATCGATATTTCAGTATTAGGTTTAGCACTGGAGCTGATTTATTTTTTTTGTGTGTTTTCCCTGAAGTTGTGAACACATTTGGCCTTGTTTGTCTCTGCTCTTGGCCAAATTTACTGCAAATCTCTTCTGAGTTTGCAGCCAATGTGTTGGAGTGCTGAAACGCCCTTGCTTCTGTTTTTACTGTCGTCGCGCGGCCATGGGAGTCGGCAAGAAAAACGATTTAGTTGAGGGCTGTTTGTATGAAGAGGGATTCGCTCGAACAGATTTTCTTTTTTTTATTGAAGAGCTGCACAACAGATGTGGATGGGGAGGTAAAAAAAAATCCCTGAAATTTCTTTTTATTACGGTAAAAACATCACAGAAACATTCAAACATAAAAATAACTTATGAGAAACTGTATTAATGAACGCCTCGTTGATGGTGGGAGGCATTGTTGTCATAGTTGAGGGAGGATGCTTCCAGATGGACCAGAAAACCCACAGAAACAAACAAGGAGCGGTTATAAATCAGGTCGTTTTCTGTGTTTTATCTGATTTATGAAGATCAAACCTTTTTGTTTTTTTGGCTTTGCTAAACCCAAAAAAACTAAAATAGTTCATGATCTTTGCACATAAGTCTTGTTGAATCCAGATTAGTTTCTTTAAAGCAAACAGCTTGACAATCACTAAGCACAAAACGTTGTGGGCGATGATGGAGTTTCATCTATTCATAAGCCTAACCACACCCACTGGACAGTTTCCTACATTTTGTCACAATACAACCAGAAACAAACGTCGTTTCCCTGGAATATGATGGGACAGAAGATGACACATTTGACACATAATTGTATAGCAGAAGGAAAATAATGCTATTTTTCTCTGTTTTTTGAAAATAAAATTGAAAAGTGTGCTGTGCATTTGTTTAGCTTTCCTAAAACTTTTGTTACTGAGTGTCCGGCTAACTTCTAGGAAAGTTTTGCATCCTTCAAATCATTTTAAATTCATATATTTAAAATTAAGGCCTGAAAATGTCTTAAATTTATTTAAAAATGTAAGTTGGCCTTAAATATGTAGAACAGAGATCTTAAATTTTTATTGTAGCAGGACTATTTAGTCTTGTATATCCCATGGAGTTTGTTTTTCTTTGTGACTTATGAGTACCAAAGTTTGAGTCATGCACAGACTCGAGGCAGTTGAGGCTACTGCTAACTAGTTGCTAACAAACCCTTGCTAGCTAGCTTTCAGCATCCATCATTGTTAGGTAAATTTTTGCCAGTTGGCTGGACGACGTTCGTCTCTGCTACTGGCTCACTTCTTTTGCAAGCGATGCTACACGTATTCTAGGCAAAAAAGCTTGACACTTGTCTTAAATTTTGTTCACAGTGGTCTTAAAAAGTCTTGAAATTGAGTTGGTGAAACATGGAGAAACCCTGTAGTCACTCAGGCTAATGTAAGGTAATGGCTACTTGAGGTCAAGCTAATTGCAACTGAGGGTGAAGCTAGTTTCTAAGCAGGCTAACAGCTACTCAGAATCATGCTAACTCTTATGCTAACTACCTCAGAGGCAAGTCACTTCTAAGAAAGCTAACAGCTACTCTGTCAGGCTTAATGCTATCCAAGCTACGGCTGCTCAGGATCAAGCTAACTTCTTTAAATTTTCCTATTTTCTCCAATTATTAGTGTGTTTTGTTGCAACTTTCATTGTAAAGTGGACAGAAAACAGACAAAATCGTTAGTTCTCTAGGTCTTTTCTCAAAAAATCTAGTAAATACTTCCAAGAGTTCTGCTTGGTTAAATTCACGTACCTAAGCCGGTTCTCATTGCCGCAGTTGGATGACAAAAATCACGTCATTTTGACGTCGGCCTCATGTTGTTCACTTTTCCCCTGGTCAAGTCAAAGGTCAAATCAAGAGGCTTGAATAGTTTCTCCTTAAAGAAGGTCCACTGTTGAAGAGGATCACTGTATAATCAGTCAACTCCTACAGTGTGGCAATAGAAATCAATGATGAGAGCAAGGTTTTGTCCTCACGCCCTTTAGGTCTTCAGGTTGAGCAATAGTTCCTCCCGTCTCGCTTCTCCAACCTTGGCTCTGTATGAAAGACTCTTTAAGAGTTTGTTCTGTCATTTTGCATCAAAATCCAAATTTTTGAAAAACAAATTCATTTTATTTTGGTTAGTAACGGCATCTTCCACATCTCTAGAGAGTATTAAAAAAAATCCTACCTGTACCTCACAGGAAAATTGCGCTCAGCGAGTGACTCACTAGTTTGCAACAAATTGAAAAGAAGTTGAGATTGTTTTCAACTCCAGTCTGAGATCCTCAGACATTCAGATGGAGGATTGAAATAGTGTGGCTTGTCAGCCCCCTGCTGAATCCTCCTGATGGCTGTTCTGTCACACAAAGCCGAGAGGAGGCAGATGGACAAAAGACCAGAAAGCCAAACACCAGCCGTGTGGCGGGGTGCGATGGCTACGGGGGTGGGGAACAGAGACGGACAGCCAGGCACCGAGATCCACACAAGCCGCTTGGATCCCGTTGCACTTCCACTCCAACGCTGCAGAATGACTCTTTACACAGCACATTACTGAAACTAATGAGATGAGGTGTGAAACTGAAGCACTTTACATTTTTCTCTATCAAAATGTGGGGATATTTTGCTGCTCTGGCGACTTTTCCTTCACATCTTTACATCTTTTCCTCCTCTGGAACAGTCTGTTGTGACTTTACCTCAAGAGATGCTTCATATCAGTAACGGGGTCGCTTCACATCGCCAGCTGGAAGAACTGGTTCTGGTGCAAATCGCTAACATAGAGAGAAATAAGGACATTACTTTGAAAAAGACTCTGACACAGTCTGAAAAATTAAAGTAGAATAAGAAAAAGTACAGGATTAGTCCATTGGTTCCTCCAGTTAATCAATCAAGTTTATTTTTATAGAATATTTCTGCAAAACTGCAGCTCAAAGTTTGTTTGTGCAAACAAAAGCAACATGATACAATCAACAGTTGTAAAAACCAATAACAAACATTACATTTAGTCAAGAATCATCAGTACACGTGAAATATGCTGGTCAGTATTCATTTATCACGGTTCAAAAGTAAATCTAAGCAGTTGGGTTTTTCAGTGTTCCAGCTGTTCTGTTGCTTTCTGGAAGTTTGTTCCAGATTTGTGGTGCGTAGAAGCTGAATGCTGCTTGTCCATGTTTGGTTCTGGTTCTGGATGCAGAGCAGAACAACAAATCAATGCCTCGTCAATAGAAGCTTCAGTATTTTAACCGAAACGACTAATCGGAATAATTGTGATAAATTAAGTATCGAAATAACCGTTTAATTCAATAATCGATTTTTAAGATGATTCAGTAATGTTACAAACTAGTTAGTATACTAACTGGATTACACAGACTTTAAAAAAATACGAAAATTACTGTACAAAAATATATACATTCTGCAATAAGATGAACAAAAGACAAGAATAGAAAATGTGTTGCATGCTGAAAACAGTGGCTTTTACTTTCCAATAATTAATTGGTTAATCAAATCAATAATCAACAGATTAGTCCTACACTGTATTGACATTAAGTCGATTAGAAAAGGCTGAGATTTTCACACACTGAACAAAAAGATTTCTTTAGCTGCATCATTTGCTACAAAAGTACAGTAAAGAAATGTTGTTGCTGCATTCCAGGCAATACAATGTTCTTAATTTAAAATTACCTGTTTAAGTGCATCTTTTAATGTATTTCTAAAAAGCTGAATCTTTTTTTATTCAGTAATCTTAAGAATTACTGTTTTGATATACTCATGTCAAACTATTATGTTGTTTTTCTTAATAAGAAATCGATATTTTTGTGTCCTACCTCATTATCTCGGCAAAAGAAATTGCACACATTTGATCTAAACACTCAATAAACACCAAACATCCATGTTTAATTCTCACCTGGCTCCGCTATTCTCGTTTCCCTGCTTCCACTAATCAGTTTGGCATTCGTAGCAGGAGCCGAGCCGTCTATTTCCGTCCCCACACATCACCTTTCCCAGACTCTGGTTCCCAAAACAACAGGCCTTTATGTCGCCTCAGATGGAATCTAGCCTCATTGCACACAGAAGCCTGGAGGAGACAATACATGCTAATTTGCTAATGACATTACTGTGGAGGTTATTAAAGCGTCGACAGAGAGGCAGGAGGCATCATCTTCAGGGGGAAGCTGCTCGATTGCTCCCAACCTGGACTCGGCGGCGATATTGCGTCGGAGACGTTAATGCCACCGTTCCGACCTGAGGGAAGTGCCTCCTTTAGGAGCAATCACAATAATGGTCTCTCTGGTCGCCCATGGGCTAATCTGTTGGATTTCATTAACGCCGCCGCGCAGACACATGCACCTCCAAACACCAAACTCCACAAAGGTTGCTGTGACAACTATGGCGGTCACCATGGTGCTGGGATAATGACTTTTTGGTAATACGGCGTTGCAACGGGCTTCTTTTTTCACAGGTGGGCACAATAAACAAAATGGTTTCCAGCTGGCTTCATTTTCAAACCTCTTCATGCATCATGGAGATTTTTTTTTTGTTTGTTTCTGAAATGGAAAAAATGAGTCAGCAAGGCACCGAAAAACAAAATCTTACCAAGTTTTATTGTATAGTTTCTAGTGCAAATATCTTACTACACTTCAAATAAGACAAAACTAACTGAAAAGTAACTTTTCAGCTACATATTAGGGGAAAAAAAGTGAAAATAAATGTTTTAGTTCCATTGCCAAATTATTTCACTTTTACCAAGACATTTTTCCTGTGTTGTAGTTGCAATAATCTACCAATGGATCAATATTTTGTCCTGCTGAAAAAAAGTTTTGTCTTAATTCAAGTGCACTAATATATTTGCACTAAAAACTACAGCAACAATACTTGGTAAGATTTTGTTTCTTCAGTGTGCAGCTAAAATAAACTTCAACAAAATGGACTTTCCAGAGATAAAGTACTTGCACTGCAAAAACACAAAATCTCACCAAGTACTTTTGTCTAGTTTCTAGTGTAAATGTCTTAATATATCTGAATTAAGACAAAACTAACTTGCAAATAACTTTTGAACAAGATATATTGGCTTGTTTTAAATCAATTTCTTAGTATTGATAAAGATGTAGGCCTGTCACAATAACAAATTTTTCTGGGCATTAAATAGTCACAGAACCTTTTGTGATAAACGATAATATTGTTAATTTGAGGCCATTTTCAAGTAATTGTACCTGGAAGACATTTAAAATATCCAAAATAAAGAAAGAAAACAACAGAAACGACACAAAAAATTGAATTATGAAGTTTCTCTAAACAAAATTATCTTTCAAAAGAAAGAATAGTTTGGACCAAAGCACCAGACTGAAGACTTTTTCAGTTTTTGGTAAAGAAAAGAGAAAAAACGATAAATAAAGCAAATTAAAATTAAGTTTCTTTTAATTTACTGTGCAATTAATTGGTAGTTTATGGTGAGTGCATGTTTCAATAGCAGATTATTTAACTTTAAACACGAAAAAAATGTCTTGAAATAAATGAAATAATTTGCCAGTACTTTTTAAAATCATTATTAATGAATTACGGATTTAAAACAAAATCCTTCATCTTGCTGAAAACTTCTGTTTAAGTTAATTTCGTCTTATTTCAAGTGTACCAAAATATTTGCACTAGAAACTAGATAAGAAATACTTGGTCAGATTTTGCAGTGTGATCTTCATTGAACTCTTCAGACCCAAGATTCATTTCATCCTGACTTGGTAACAGAATCATTATTTTATCAATATGCTAATAGAAATGTGTTTTTTTTGTTGTTTTAACCGTCTCCTTGCTCGCTAATATCTTACAAAATAGGTCACTTTCCTGTTCGCTTTCACTGTTTCAAACACTGGAAATTTAAAACAGCACCTCGACTGTTCACTGACAGAAAGCTCTTTGGACTCCTTTTATGTTCGTATTGATCAGCAGTGCCATCTTCTATCGACCTTCCCGCCGCAATACCGCGTTTGATGGATTGATTGGCAGCTTGCAGCAAGAGACCAATTTGTCAGGGAGCATTGGACCTTGTCAGAGAAGAAGTGGTAGATGGCCTTCAGTCCCAGGGGCGGTTCAGTTCGGTAGGGAGGGGAGGCGGGGCGCTGTGGACCGTTCCGAGTTTGAGCTAAAACTGTTTGGTACCCGATTCAAGTCAGGTAAGACTTAAACTTATTTCTTTCATGTGTTGCAGACATCATTACTCTTTCTTTTTGTGTTCTTGCAAATATCTCCCACCCAAAGTTTTACCAAATATGAGCAAAGTTTTTAATTTTTCAATTTCTTCCTGAAGGGATAAAGTTATTGGTAGAAAGAGGAAAAAAAAAAAACCTTCAGTAAACTCTCTGCTCACTTCCACTGATTCATTTAAATTTTCAAGAGTTAGCATCAGTTGCCTAGCGTAGCAATATTTCTGGATGCATCCTGGCGCCTCAAGTCAGCCGTTTGCTGACAAAACGTACAGGAAATTGGTCCTCCTTATTCATAACCATCGCCAGACCCGAACTGTGAGCTAATATTGTTTTTACATGTTTTGTATAACTTTATATGTTAATGAAATGTTGCCCGTTCACATTTTGTTGGGTTATGTTTTCCTGTAGTCGTTAATTTGAATACATTTGAACTGCAACTTACTCGATGATCAAACCTTTCAAAATAATTTGATCTTTTTCTGCTGGGTGAAGACATGTCTAACTTTGCTGTTGATCTACAATTTCAGTAGATGAATTGGAACATTTTTAGCGAATTTGCACAAAAACTAAACCAGTTTGACTTTTTTTTTTAAACAGTTTTAATTATTTTTTTTTATGAAAACAAACCAAAACATACAAAATCCAATGCCAGTATTCCATATTTAAAATAAATCTATTTTTACATTTTATTTTGCTCCTAAAAAAACAACCAATGTTGACTTTAATTGCTATAAAGTGTTTCAACATGCTCACTAAAACAGTTCAGAAAGTGTCATTAAAGATTATTTTTCTCTAAAATATTTGAATTTGCTTGTACAGGTTGTGGGCCAACATAGAAATGACTTATAATGGTCTCATTTTACATCACAAAACAATCAACATTTTAACTTTTAATATCCCCTGTAGATGACAGGTGACTGCACTGTACCATTTATCTTTTTGCTTCTAATTTTCACTTTTATTATAAGCTATGCAGTTGACAGTGAAATAATCATTCGGCTATTCCCCCCCCCCCCTTGTTTGTAACACTGGAGGTAAATCTTCCAAATGGCTGTGATTCAGCTGCTGCACATGATGATTTGTGGCCCCAGTAATTATACCTTCCTTCTGCTGGAAGAGAGAGGAAGAAGAAAAGAGTAAAAATATTGTTATTCTGAAATCCGCCACTCGATGCCGGCTTAATCATCGTCTGCCTTGTCTTTAGGATGGCTGTAATTGAAACATTAGCTGTTCGGGTGTATATGCTGCATGTGGGCGGCTCGTGGGCGCCCTGTGGATTAGTTTTAATCAAAAACCCCGATCACAAGCCCATTCATCTCGTATGTACTCCGCTGCATCTATTTGTTTCCTTTGCAGTTCCTTCTTGTGTGTGCGCACGTGTTTTAGATTGCATTACAATCGTGAGCGTTTTTTTTTTTTTTTTTTTTCAGAACCAATACTGTGACTGAAACAAGGCTGTGATAACATGAGATCCATTAGCCGGTGCTATCGATGGTCTTTAAGTGATCTCCACAGCCAGAGAGTCTTTTGTTCACGAGCAACGCCGTGTATCCGGCGCCTTCCACCTCCCGTCCCAATCTTGGATACAGGCAACCAAAAGGAAGCATTCACTCAAACGTATTGACCGCCGTCATGAATTTTTCATTGGCTGCTCAAGGCGATGGGCTGCCAGCTGGGTGTGTTGAGAAAATGAGGCTCCCACTCAATACCAATGGCCACACACGCCCTCCTGTCCATTGCATTTTAAAGTTTATCTTCTTGAACCTTTTAAACACCTGAGTGATACTGTGCTTTAGAGGACCTGTCCACTTCTCTATACCACTATGAATCACTCAACATTAGAGCATAAAGCTGCCTTTTGCTCCTTTCTCCTTGGCAACAGCTTGAGCACTCACTCTCACCCCTCTCCCTTGGTACTGTATGCTTTTCCAGCCCTCCATCTCTTTTCCATTTAATCTATAAAGTTACCTCGGAGCAACGTTGAAGAAACTTGTTGATTTTTGTACACATTTGCCTCCCCAGGAAAGGTAGACAAAGTGTGTTTCTCCCTAGAGGAAATATACCTCCCAAAGCTACAGACTACCAACCCGCCTGTCAGTAACATGCTGTCTTTTCCACTCAGATACACCTCACAACCTCCCGTTTACCATCTCTGCAGTGCGTTGTCAGTTCTGAGTACTGACAGGATCAGAAAATGAGATGAAATGCATGGTGTGCAGATAAAGATGTCCATTGTACCAGTTGTAGGATGGTTTTTTTTCCCCACAACTTTTTCAGGGTCTTTTATGTTCCCAATAACTTACTAAAACTCAAAACATTCAGTAAAATATGTATTAAATAATTTATCTTTACCCACTTATGCATGCTTGGTTGTGGATAGGCAGGTTCCAGTCTCCACTGGGTGAGAGGTGGGGTACGCAGGTTGCCAGGGCAACATAGGGATACCTCCTTTGCTGAGGACCATTTAGAGTAACCCGTTAACCCAATGGTCATGTTTTTGACCTCTGGGAGGAAGCCGGAGTACCCAGAGAAAACCCACACAGGTACAGAGAGAACATGCTGACTTTCTGAGGAACAAAAACAAACGAAAGTTCTCATGGGAATATCAAGCTAACTACCTTATCGGCTAAACGGCGACCGAGGTAAAGGGCACTCAGCTAAACCTGCTCCACCTAGACAAAATAGTTGATGGTGTAAATACATCTAAGAATAGGGAATTAATTGTTAGCTTGAGTAACTGTTAGCATAATGAATGAAAGAATATACTTGAATGAAGTCACTGAATGTTGCATACAAACTCTGGAGAAAGGTTTTTGGAAAAACGGATATTCTCATGGGACTATGAAGCTAATAGTTACTTTTCCTAACAGCCACTCTGTTAAAAAGGGCACCAAGCTAATGAGCGCTCAGCTAAATCTGTTCCACTTTACTCAAGTTAATTACTAGCTTGAGTAACTGTTAGCATAAGTAATTGTTGATTCAAATAATTAGCTCTATTAGCACCTAGCTTGAGTAGCATTAAATATGAATAGCTGCTGGCCTGATTAGTTGTTAGCTTCAGCATCCATCAATGGAAATGACTATTACCATTTTGAAAAATCCTACTGGGGTAGCTGTTAGCAGTAATTGCATTTAGCATACTTAGGCCAGCAGCTAGTATGTTGGTAGCAGAGGTCGCGCTAGACTTTTTGTCATCTTGACCGGCAACATTTTTAAAAAACGGTTCTGTGCTGTTTTTACCCATCCAATTATAATCATATGAACATAGGCTATTTAGCATTTTTATGCGGTTTGGTTAATATTCACCTAGTAGAACCGTGAATCCAGAGCCCATCACACATAAGGCAGATAAATGCATCTAACATTTTCTCCATAGTGACAAAAATCACTGACTGTGGCCCCAATAACTTAAAGACTCCACTTAAATTACGGTCACTTCTGAATGCACAGCTTCACAAATCCCTCCTGGTTCGCATCTGCAGAGAAATCTGCGCTGGTTCTTCAGTCAGTTGGATCCGTCTGATCCAAACCGATCAGTTTTTTTACCCTGTGCGCTTTTACGTGGTTTCGTTCGCTCCTCCAGAACGCCGCTTCTCCTTCTGGGCGGGCAACGTGACCAAAGAAGACTGCTTTTATTGGATGAGTTGAGTTTAATTCTTTGCGGCGGCGGAGCCCGCATTGGCTGTGCAGCGCACTGCGCACGTTACGGTCTAATTAACTTCTGCACTGTCATTTTTTCTCAAGACAAACCGCCTGTTCTTCTATTTAGACTACAAATGGATTAACAACATTGAAAACTCTTTAGTTTTCTCTATGTAACGGAGACTGGAATTAAACGCGCCTTTTCTACCAAAGGTTTTGGATGCGCTTCCTAACCAGACGCTCCAAAGCGTCCGGTCCATAACTCTTCAACTCCCAGAAAGGCGCATTTAGCTCAGCGTGCATGAGATGATATACAGAAAGGATTTTTTTGTTGATTGATTTTAGTTGCCTCTAACTCTTTGTAAAGTCTATAATGTCTGCCTATGTGCACCAGTCAAGGGTGTTAATTATGACCTGTCAAAATGACCGACGGGCTTTAAATTCTCCCATCGTTTAAAAAAACAACCTCTCAATTCGGTTAACGCGACCTCTGGTTGGTAGGAAAGTTATTAGCTTGAGTCGCTTAAGCAGTGGATGGTAGAAATAGCTTTTAGCTTTTTCTAGCTTTTCTACTTTAGCTTTAAAATAACTGTTTGCTAGTATAAAGCTAAAAACTAAGAGCTATTTCTACCAAACAGCATTAAAGTAGCTTCTAGCTACTGTTTTGGATCCTTCAAACTAAGGTCAATCTGAATGCTGGTGTGAAGATAAACATTTATTCTGCTGACAACTATTGCACACAACCAATCTTCACATAAAATGTACGTCCTTTTTTGTAATTTTCACTTTGCCTGAAAGACGAACTGAGGTGTCTTAAATTAGTTTTTGAAGAACAATCAGACTTTTTCACCTTCAGTCTATTTTTTTCATTCATAATTTCCTAATTTGTTTACTTTTTTTATAACTGTGTTATTTATAACCTGGAACTTGGAAGACCCTCACGCCATGAATTTCTTCTGCCTTACTCCTCATCTTTGTTTCTGTCTTCACAGGACCTGCGGGAGGTCTGGCTCCACTACCCACCTCACCCCCTGCAGGTTGGTCGAGATGCGATTTATTATTGATGTTTATTTCGTTTCTGTTGCCTCTCATTAAAACTCACCTCATCCATTTGGAGAAAATTGTCTCCTGGTAACCCATAGGCTGTTATTTTTTTTTTTTTTTTGCAACGGCTGACTTACATTTCATAACTGTCAAAAGTGTTTTCCACCAGCTTTGTTGTGCTGCTTTCCGGTTTTGGTCAAGACCTTAATCCTCTTTCTGATTTACTCTTCTTCAGCAACATTTCACTCTTTGCTTCTCCCTTTCAGTCCCTCCGCGTCCTCGCCGTTTCCGCTGTGCTTTGAGTGCCGCGCTCCGCAGAGAAACACTGAACATGTCAGCAGTGTTTGTTTGAAATTAGAATTTGGAAGACGAGATCAAAGATGCCATAACAGGATTACGATCCCGAATCACACGAGGTCTCCAGGGACCGCCAGGCATCTTTCTCTCTGATGTGTTTGTAGGAAGAAAGCGTTTCTTTCTCAGAGATTTGTGTTTAAGCTCTGTAAGTGCATGTGCTATAAAGTGTCTCAGCGTTTCCACATGTCTGTTTCTACATGTCTAGCCCAAAATAGCTTTTTTTCTGCACATGTGTGCCTCATCCATCTATTTGTCACCTCTAAATGTTAAGGGCTCGGAGAGAGGGCCTGGGTGTCTTTGTTGAGCTTGTCAGAGCTCAGGATTAACCGACTGCAGCCAGCACTCTGTTTTCCTAGTGAGCTGCACCGTCCCCAGCAGTGAGTACACGAGCGGGGTGGAGCCCCGTGGGTCCACCCCGCGACCCGCCACTGCTCTGTGGTGCGAGGTCTGCTTCCATTAGCCACTTCAGAGCAGGAGCCTCATTACTGCACTGGATGCTGCTGCTGTTTCCTCTGGGTTGGTCCCCTGACGATGGGCTGGTAAACTGTTCCAACTGCATGGCAGCTTGATGGCATCCTGCCCTTTAAACTCAGTAGTAATAAGCATTGTATATAACTTTACATTTTTTTAATAGTATTTTTTATTTTCCTGGGACTGCGTTTGATCAATACTTCAACAAGTTTTCTGAAGCTGTTGTTTTTCCAGCTTTCTTTCTGTCCAGTTCTTGTACGTGACCTGAACTTATGTTTTCTCAAAGTGAGTGCTAGATCCAAAAGCAATAGGAACTTTTAACCATTTGAGATTTATTTTAGACAATACAACATTTTCTGAGTAGTTTTTACCATACCTGCTTTTGCTATGGTTAACTGTTAGCTGTTTTTATGTTGTGGCTACCTTCCGTAACTGTTAGCCTGAGTAGTTTTTACTGTAGCTAGCTGTTAGCTTTTACTGATTCTTATTTGCTTATATGTAGACTAGGTGTTTGTTAGCTTTCCCTACCATTTGTTTGGGTAACTGTTAGCTTCAGTATCTGTTAGCTCTAATACAAGTTAGAAGAGATTTCATTTGATTGGCTATACGAGTGTGTAGCTCTGACCCTTAGTAGTGTTAGATGCAAGCTTAAATGTTTGTTAGCTTGACTTACAGTTAGCTTATCTATATTTTAGCTGTACTTACTGCTAACTTGGGTAGCTGTTAGCTTAAGTAGCTGTTAGCTTGAATGGCTCTTACCTTGTTTAGTTAATAGCATGAGTAAGTTTTAGCTCTTTTTAGCTAGTAGTATGAATGACCTTTAGCTTGATATCACGAGCTTTAGCTTGTTTAGCTAGTAGCATGAGTGACCTTTAGCTTCAGTAGTAGCTGTTAGCATAAGTAACCTTTAGCTTGTTTGGATGATGGCAAGAGTGAGTTTAAGTTTGTTTAGCTAGTAGCACGAGTAGCCGATAGTGTGAGTAGTAGCTGAACCATAAATAACCTTAAGCTTGTTTAGCGGGTAACTTGAGTTCATTATAGCTCAAATAGCTTTTACTGCTGTTTGTTTGGTTATGTTGGTTGTGTTTTAGCCTTAACCGACTTTAAACTACAGAAATTGTCTGATTTAAATCCAGACAGTGAGGGAAAAAAAAGGTGGATGTACGTTTTTTTATTTGTTGTGTATAAACTTCTTGTTTCAACTGCAGATAATCACCTCAGGAAGCCAAAACTCGCTTGTACTTTATTGAAGATTTTGGTCTGTGCTTCATTATCATGATGAATTGACCAGTTGCAGTGTAGTTGTTCAATAATAAAATTGTAAAAAAAATAAAATAAATAAAATAAAATCAACCCCAGAAGAAAAGCAAAGGACTCTGTAAGGACAGTTTGCAGAAGCTGTAAACGAGTGTCATTATTCACTCTAATTGTGTGTTTGCTCCAGTAGCTGTTTGCTTAGCTGTTCTCATAAACTTTAGCAATGAGATTTTCTGAGTATGTGTAACTCTAGTTGTTTCCTGAGCTAACAATTTAACTTAATTAGTTAACTAATTTTAGCTAGGTTAGCTGTTAGCTTTGGTTGCAACATTAAACTTTTGGAAACCCCTCCAACTGCTTGTATAACATTGCTCAACTCTGAAAACCTGTGACAGTTGAAACAGATCTATTTTTATAGATTGTATCACTGACATTGATCAGACCAAATCTTTCTTGTTTTAGGTAAGTTGGGATTGCCAAAAGTTTTTCTGCTTGATGAAGTGTCAGATTTTTAGGCAGGTGTTCGCTTTGACTATATTATCAGTAACTCCAAGCTGTAAAAATTTGAATACTTATTGGGTTTAAACATGTCAGGTGATGTGGATTTGTTTAATGATGGAGGACATGGTCCAAGGAGGTCAATACCTTATACTGAGTTGTGCATAATTATTAGGCAGCTTCTCTTCCGCAGGCAAAATGAACCAAAAAACTGACTGACTGAAATGTCAAAAAGTGGAAAAAAGGCTTTCATAGGAATGCTGCGCTCTTAAAATTGCTAATACATGGGTGTGTGATCACAGGAACATCAAAGATTTTGTTGTAAATACATGCAAAAAAGATGCTAATTAACTGCCAAAGACTTGAGAAGAATAAAACATGAAACTACGAGGAGTCCGTTCTCCAGTATTTTAGCTTTAACGTAATGCAACGTTGCTGGAGTTGCTCAGAGTTGAGGCAGAGCAGAAACCTGACCACCACCACCACCGAACACACCGCACCAAGAAATATCTGAAGGCAGATTTTTCAAAGGCTTTATGGACTGATGACAGAAACTCTTGACAGATCAGATGAATGGAGCTCAAAACAGGAAAAAGTCTGCATCATTCATGAAGACCGTGATTTTTAATGCAGGACAAAACCCCATTACATACGTTGAAGTACCCTAGTGCGTGACTCGCCAGCAGAGAGACTAAAGATGAAAATCTGTGGATTTATTTTGCGTTATGAATCTGTTTTTTTAACAGTTTCCTTATAATTGTGCACAAATGCCTTTAAAACCCTGTTTATATGCACCAAATAAAAATACACATCTCTCTCTCTCCTCACAGTTAAATTATACCAAACTTTTCTAAAATCAGTCAGAATCACCAGAATTATTTCTATTTTTACTTGGTGTGCGTAAACGTCTGGTTTCAACTGTAGATATTCACCTCAGAAAGCCAAAACCCACTCGTACTTTATTGAAATTTTGGTTCCAAGCTTCATTATCATTATGAATTAACTGGGAGCCGTGTAGTTGTTCAATACAAAATTATAAAAAAAAAAATATCAACCCCAGAAGAAAAGCAGAAGACCTTGTAAAGATAGTTTGCTGAAGCTGTGAAAGAATCATTATTGACTCTCTTCTTTTAAATCAAGGCGACGCACACGTTTCTTTTTGAGTTGCCTTCGATTAATAATTGGAACATCATTGATTTAATCTGTATTCCAGTTTTTCATTACTTTCCTGATAACACTGCAGTGTAGTGTTTTGTCTTCATCATGTAAGGGACGTTGGATTCCCTTGGCGAAATGTGCAATACGAAGGTTGCCTCTGTGCATTCAGTGAAGTTAGTTCCGTACCACGTTGTGCTGAAACGTCACTCGGAGTGGAAGAAACCAGGACTCAAACATAAAAACTCACTTTAGGGACAAAAACTTCAGTTTTGGAGACATGAAATAGAAATGATGGTTTTAGGACAACATTGCAGTTGTGAAGATTGCCTTATCCTCATTTCTAGGACGTAGAAGGATTTTGTTTAACCTCAGCTGACCTTGGGCAGGAAAAGTTTCGTCTGGCTTAATGGGACGTATTATGCAAAAATAACTTTTTGTACGCTTTTCTATTCCATTTGGTTTTCTACAGCTACTAACAACCCAAAACCACCTAGCCTAGCCGGTTTTTGGGAATAAGCTTGTTTGTTAGTGTCTTGAAAATGAGTCATTTCAAAAACCTTTGAGTAAAAATCACCGACCACTGCGGAGTTACCTAGCAACCCTAAAGAAACCCAGCCCCGTTACCTAGCAACTCAAGCATAGCTCCAGCACCTTTGGTCAGTTGGTTTTACCGCTGTTCAGTGGCTGCTGGAAAAGTGAGGTGTTTTATTGTTGAATTGCCATCCAGAAACCACTTGCTGTATTCTGGTTGTGCAGAAGGCTCCACTTCTGCTTTTCAAATATGTACGGTTGTATAATTTTGCTTCTGTTTGCACCCATTTTTGTGCGAGTGCATCTTATTTGGATTTAAAGAAAAAGAGGCCCTACGACATCTTACTTCGGCTAAAGTCTCAGTATCTGAGAATGATTTTCTTTAAAAAAATTTAACAAGTTTTGTATGTCGCGTAGATCTATTCTAACCTGTTCAAAGAAGCACAATAGGTCACCTTTAACGTCACATAACGTGACAAGGTTTGGTCTTTTTATGCAGTGGATCTAAAGCTAAGGTTTGATCTCTCTTGGTTAAATCAGCTCCATCCCTTTTTACCCGTTTACATCCAAACTGGACCAGACCCTCCTGGTTTTCTGGAGAGTCTTTTGCTCTGTGTGTGCATGAAGAAACATTACATGCTGGAATCTGAAACAATCTAAAGCTGTTCCTCCCTCGTCATTATAAACATATTTTTTCATGGGTGTTGAAAGCTCTCAAAGTTACAACATGAAGCCCAAAAATTGTTGCTGAAGGGTAACAAGGTGTAACCTAATTTCCTTCCCCACCAAGACGGGGAGGAAGAAGTGAAAGAGGAGCTGCCCTAATGAGGTTTGAGCTGACGGCGGTGGCAGCTCGCCACGGCATGTGTAATTACGCGTGCACACATCTTTGGCATGCGCCGGGCTTTGCCACCGCCGCGCCCCGCGGAGGGATGTGGGGCGCCTCGCGGTATACAGGCACTTCCTCGTGTTTCCAGTTGATCCCACCAACACCCAACGCGCAGACAAGCTCTCCAGGATAATTTAGCAGAACGTCATTTACGTCGAGTGCGGATTACAAAATTTCTCCTTCGGTTTATCAGGGGGGGGGTACACGAATGTCGAGCTTGTTGGTGCCTCGGCTCTGATTCCTCCTTCGTTTTGGACTCTGAAAGTGATGCTTTGAAGGCGTTTCAAACATTTTTATATTTATTTATTTCTTCATTGCTTCTGTTGATTCCCCCCCCATCTCTCCTCCACATCCTCCCTTTGCTTCGTTTGAAGCCTTGCTCCTGGCCATTCCCCCTGAAGGATAGCTAGCTCCTGTGAGTGCTGAACTCGTCAGATGTTGTTAGTTGTGATTCATGACATTTAAACGCCTCGCGTTAATTAACAGAGGGAATTTATAAAAAAAAAAAAAAAAAAAAAAAGACAGGAATGAAATGTTTCTCGGTACGTGCCGGAAGATGGAACCATGACATTACCGGCAGCGCTCCAATTAAAATACTCGGTTTAAAAATACATCTCTGCTCTGCTCGCCGGCTTGCCATGGGAGACTTTGAAAAATTATGCTTTAAGAGAGCACAGACAAAAAGAAATGTTGGGAAAATAAAGGATCTTCTGAAGAGCCTTGATCTGGTGTGTTTGGGAGAACAAAGCAGCAGAAGGTCAGATAAATGTGCTTCAGTTATCTTTGAATGTCCTCGAGAAATTGCATGGATTTCTTCTGGAAAATATGTTTTTGGTCAAGCTAACAGTTGCTCCACACAGAGACCAATTAGACGATTCCAGCAGCTTAATTAATGCCCCCATAAGAACATCTGCATACATTTATTTATTTACATTTTTTGACTGTTTAAGCATCACAATTCCTCCTTTAATAAGCTTAGTCGTGAGCAAATATTGTGGTGAAAGACTGAGAGACATTATATCTTTACTACATGCAAAACAACAGTGAAAGTCACACAGTCGCTCATGGGGCTTAATCGATTAATCGTGATTAATTGAAATCAACTAACTTAGTGATTTATTAATCAATAACTAGAGCACACAGACTCAACAAAGGCAATTTCGCTGACAAAAAAAACAGTCAGAGTGGTATTTAAGCTGAAAGAGTACAAAAAAGAAAACGTCTTTGTGTGTAAAAATATGTTTTACACAATCAGATTCACTAAAGGAACATTATTGCATTTTAGGCAATAAAATTTATTTTTTTTATGTAACCCTGCTGTAGTTTTAGCGCCATCTTCAGGGGAAACGCGGCAAACGTAAAGGTTGGACAGCAGGGAAGTGGGGGTTTGTCCCGTCAGTCAGTTCATCCAGCCATCCATCCAACAAACCAATCAACCAGCCATCCATCCATCCAACAAACCAATCAACCAGCCATCCATCCATCCAACAAACCAATCAACCAGCCATCCATCCATCCAACAAACCAATCAACCAGCCATCCATCCATCCAACAAACCAATCAACCAGCCATCCATCCATCCAACAAACCAATCAACCAGCCATCCATCCATCCATCCAACAAACCAATCAACCAGCCATCCATCCAACAAACCAATCAACCAGCCATCCATCCAACAAACCAACCATCCATCTATCCATCCAACAAACCAATCAACCAGCCATCCATCCATCCAACAAACCAATCAACCATCCATCCATCCAACAAACCAATCAACCAGCCATCCATCCATCCAACAAACCAGTCAACCAGCCATCCATCCATCCAACAAACCAATCAACCATCCATCCATCCATCCATCCATCCATCCATCCAATCAACCATCCGTCCATCCATCCATCCAACAAACCAATCAACCAGCCATCCGTCCGTCCATCCATCCATCCAACAAACCAGCCATCCATCCATCCATCCATCCCAACCATCTGCCTGATGTTGATGCTAAGATTTAACGGGTCCAAAGTGAAACCCGGTCACCATCCGACCAATCGTCCAGAACCTTCCTGAACCCCAGTGATATTTATATTCCTTCCATAGGTTCTAGATTGACCTGTTGTCTTTATGTCAGATCAGGAGAGACAGTTGAAGTCTTCTTCTTCATCTCCCACCTCTTTCTGGTTGATGACCTTTGACCTCAGACCCTGAGGATCCAACACTCCTCTCTTTGTCTTAATTAAAAAGCCACGCCATCAGAACAAGTACTGAAATCTGTAATCTGGTGCATTCGGATGGATTTATTTTGTCTTCCTGCTGATCTTCAATACAAGAGTTAGAAAATGGTTCATATGCTTTTTATGGACGTTGTGCAGATTCAGGATCTTTCACCTCGTTTCTCGTCTCTGAGCCTCTCCTCTAAATCTGTCGTCTCTCCAACCAGGTGCAGGAGCCGCAGTCTGACCGGCAGCTGATTGAAACGTCTCCAGTTCTTCAGAAACTCACCAGCTTCGAGGATTCAATCGGAGTTTTGTTCACGCACGTCCGTCTGTTGGCCAGAGCATTCACCTTGAGGACAGTAGGCTTCAACCACCTCACCCTGTGAGTAAACTGCAGACTACAGATGATTACTTACTGGTGAAACTCAAAGGCCCTAGGAAGGTTTTATCTGACCAGATCGCCTTACAGCGTTTCCTACGAGCACAAATACTGTCCTTGAAAAACTTTGTGATGTGCTTCTTCAGGACACAAATGTCATAAAAAATGTGATTTGTATCACCAAGCTGCTCACAGTAACTGCATTTAGTCGGATTTTTAAATGTGTTGATTTTCTCATTGGAAAAAATTAGTGGAGAAAATAGTAAAAATAGCAATCCCAACAATGCGGACAGTTTTAGGGGTTTTAAGCATAATAAATTGGAATTTAGTTCCCAAAATTTTACTCAAGGAAGACTAGCATTACTAAAACATACTTTTACTCAAGTAAAAGTAAAAAGTAGACATCCAAGAAATATTTTAAAAACCAATATGACAGTCATTCATATAAATAACCAAAAATTTCAAAATTGGGCAAAAGAAAATTTTCCCAAATCAGTTTCTTTCAATAAAAAACCCCCAATGAAATTGTTTTTTTTATTGTGTCTGCGTCTGGTGAATTTCTGGTTAAAACATGTTTGTTTTTCATTCAGTGGGTAGAAAATCCAGACATTTTATTTAACTAAGAGTGGAAATACTTCATAATAAAATTATTCAAGTAAAAAGTACAGCGTAGTAAAAATACCCCTAAAAATAAGTTTAAAAAGAAAAGTTACTCAGGTAAATGTAACTAGTTACTTCCCAGCTCATCTTGAACATCCTGTCAGGTGAAAGATGGAGCACCTTTTATGTTTTTTTTTGTTTTGTTTTTTTGGCCACAGGCCTGATCCTGTCCAATAGAAGAAAATCCCAGGAGACTTTTAAGCCTCCATATCTGTATTCTGTCTCCTAACTGCGAGGCTGTAACCCCAATGCCCCATGGGAAATGCGGTTTTGATTCACTGGATTGTCCTGGACTGAAGGTTTTCTCTTTCATTTATTCAGCCACATCTCTCACTCCTCTCTCTCCCTCGCTGTCACCTAGTGATTTCTTGGAGTCTTACTTAAATCATTCTTTTTGATGCAGATTTAATTAAGGCTGGCTTCGCTATACGTCCTCGGTGCGTGCTGCGCTCAGAGAGGGAGAGAGCGGCCATGCACATGTGGTTTCTGCTCTGTTTTTCTCTGTTAATTGCGGCGTCTCGCAGCAGTGCTGCAACACCCCTGACTTTGAAACTGTGTTTTTTTTTTTTTTCTTTCCTGCGCCGTGACGTTTATTCGATAGTCGGAGGGGGAAAAGTTGCAAACTTTCTATAGGAATTGATCTGCCATTGTTGTTTAGCTGTCCTCATTTATTCATACCATCTCATTTAAAAAAAAAATTTAATTTTCATTAACCCGCCTTCCGGCTAATGAGGCTCTCCTCCAGATTTTTATTATTTTTTTCCTCCATTCAGACTTGGAGAGGCTTATTTGCAATAGACGCTCGGCTCATTTCTGAGCTTTCCAACTTTACACAATAGTGGGTTTGACAGCTAAAGCAAATTAGGCTTGGCAGCGCGCGTTTGATATCTTATTGGCAGGTTGCGCTCTGTAATTGCTTGCTTAGGTTGGCCACAAGGACACTCCTCTGTGTGTCAGTGCACACCGTCTGCACACACACACACACTCCTGAGCATGCTCTAATCCATCACTTAAATGTCAAACCTCTCTCCAGTCGGGGTCAGTCGAGTTGATTAGAGGTCCAGAGCTTTGTCTCCTCCTGAGCTTTACTTTGAGGACTTTCCAACTCAAGGTTGAAAGCGATATTTTCCAACTCGACGGCGGAGGTTTCTACTTGTTTCAGCCGAATCCGATCGCCTGTCCTGCAGCAAACGAGAGGGGAAAGAGCCGATATGTTTCCGTTTTAATTTATGTTCATCAGCTCGTTAGTAGCCGAAGGCGCGTTGACCCAAATACAGCCGAGCGATGGCTGCCCACGAGGACCAAAGGTCACGGCGAAGTAGGTCACGGTGTGGTGATGGAGCGCAGAACGAGGTCAGAGAACGGAAAGGAGAGTCAGACGATAAGGAAGGATGTGGAGATGAAACGGCGGGCGACCTTTGGCCTTTCACTTTGAGGAGGACTGGAGGACAAGCTGACCTACATGGTGAAGAAGATGCAAGAAGAAACACAGGAGAAGTCCTGGAGCGCTGCAAACACACAGTTTTACCAAGTATTTTTGGCAACATCTAGAAGAATGAAGGAAAAAGGTCGACTGCAGACTCAGTTCCTCCTTCTAAGTGATTATTTCTCAAAATTTGTTAGTTTTCAGCCACATTTATGGGCAAACAGCAAAAATAAAAACATCTTATTATCCTTGAAACAAGACGAAACTAACTTAAAAGTAACTTTCCATCAAGAAATAGAAGCTCGTTTAAGTCTTTAATTCCTTAATAGATTTAAAAACAAAAAAAAGATACCAGTTCCAGTGGCAGAAAAATTAGTTTCTTCTTATTTAAAGTGTACCAAGATACTTACACTAAAGAATAAGCAAAAGTACTTTGCTTTAAACTGCATAAACACCAAATCTTATCGTATTTGTCTAGTTTTTAGTGAAAATATCTTTTTACTCTTAAAATAACATAAAACTAACTTACAAGCAGGAAGTTTTAGTAACGGATCACTTTTTTCAGTAACGACTAATCCGACGCGTTGCTCTTTCAAATCCAGTAGTTGGACTACAGTCACTTATCGAAATCACTTTACGTTACTATTTTCTTTTGTAATTTAATTTAATAGCAAACTGACCCATTTAAAATCCTATTTATAGTTTTCCAGACAACAGAAACACACAAAAAAAAACACAAATTACTAAAGTTTTCTTTGTTCTGTTGTAATCATTAAAAAATCTCCCCTTCAGTTCAACCTTATAAGTGGAGACACATTGTTGATGTTACCATTTTAAAATAGCTTACAATCAAGTTTTATCAAAGATCAATGGGATTTTCACAGATGTTGTTAGAAGCTGCTGAAAGTAACTAACAAAGTTACTTTTAATGTAACTCAGTTACTTTCCAAATCAAGTAGTCAGTAATCTAAGTTACTTTTTCAAGATGTAATCAGTAATCTGATTAAAGTTACTTTTTGAAAGTAACGATGCCATCACTGCTTAAAGTGACGTTTTTAGGAAGAAATGGGAGCTTGTTTAAGTCATTAATTCTTAATATTGGTTTTAAAAAGTACTAGTTCCTCTGGCAGATTGTTTCACTTATAACAAGACATTTTTCCCATAAGAGAAAGTATTTTTAAGAAATTATTTACTTGAAGCAAGCTCCTATTATGACTTTTTAAATTAGGTTAGCCAAAATATTTAGTATGGTTTTGTGTTTTTTGCCGTCACTAATTATTGTCATGCTCAAATAGACGTCCGCATTCCTTTGCACTTGTGTTCACTAGTTTTTATAGCTGCATTGTATTTATGTTGAAATTTCCCATTACTGTGCTGCATTTTTACTGTCTATTGTGTTTTTGAATATTTTATACTCTGTTTTTGTGTGAATTTACTCGCTTTGATTGCAAAGTTTTCCCATCGTGGGACAATAATTAATATTTTTATTCTATTTCTCTAATATTCAGCTTTTCTGTAAATAGGAATAAAAACTTGACCAATCATTTTGTGTAATGAAGCTGTATGAGCTTCACTTTTAAAGTTAAATTACTATAAAAATACTTTTTGGCATTATTTAATACAGTAAAATAAAAATATGTAGCTTTATATGTTTTTAGCAAGTTTAAGTTTAAGGATTTGACAGAAAATAAGTGAGAAAGAAGCCAAAGACCAGATAAAACTCAGTCAGGAACGCAATTCAATAAAACCACTAAAACCATGAAGAAAAGCAAAATAAAGAAATTATAATTGACTTCAAACCTATTTCATTTATTTTATGCACTTAGCTTATCAAAGTCAGAGTAATTCAATATTTATTTTTTTTTAAATTAAGTTTTCAAATGTGCTTTTGTTGTTTTACTTTATAAAATATAATGTTTTTTATTGGGAATGAAGAACTAAAACTAATGAAATGAAGACGATCAACACGTTTTAGCTTCTGTTTGCCCAGATTTCTCATTTAAGAGTCTTATTTCTAAAACTTTCCATGCATTTAACCTTTTGCTTATGGAGTCGTTTTAAAAAGTTACCACCTTTTTCTGCAAAGACATTAAATATATTATTCAGATCAGCCAAGAACTGAGCAGAAACTATGCAGTTTATAAAACATATTCACACCTACAGGTACGCTGTCTTGTTTTTTTTAGCATACTCAAATTTTTTAAAGTCTAATATAATAAAAACAATAATTTGAATGGATATAATTAGCATTTTTCAAACGACGGATAAGTGTAAAAACAATCCAAGCCAATTAGCAAGTATGTAAAAAAGTAATTTCCCTCTAAAGCATTATAACTCGCCCACTTCTGTTTGTGCAATTTAACCAATTTAATATCGTATTTAAGTCCAGACTTTGACTAGACCACATTTCCAAATTTGTTATTGATTAATGTAATTTCAGTTTTTTAAAGATTAAATTTTTGGCAAAATTGGGATTTTTGCACTCCAGAGTTCACTGGCGGCCATCTTGTTTTACAGCTTCTGTTTATTCGGACTTTGAATTCATGATATCAGAATAAAGTCTGAATTTTATGAGAATACCAACAGGAAAAACAACAAATAGTTCAAATGAGGGATGTTGAGCATCTTGTGAAGATAATACTTAATAGAAAATTGAAATACTTGATCCTTTTAACACATCAGGATTAAATTATTATCAGTAGCAGGAATTTGAAACTATTTCACTGATTCTGTTTAAAAAAAAAGAACTACAAGAACCGATAACTCCGTCAAATCTATTTCTCACTAAAATGACTTTTGTTCTTGCAACTTCAAGATGTTTTTTTGGTGAAATATTATGATGATATTCTGGTAATAAAGCAGAAATAATCTTAGCCTGTACAACACAGAGAAGGGATTTTTGAACTTAATGTCACTTTTTGGAAATATTTTCTGTCATTTCTTTTTAGAAAAAAAAAAGTGAACAGAAAAAAAAGTATAGATTAAAATTATATCTGGTATGAAAAATGATATTTTATTTTTAAACCACAGTGTCAAAAAAAAGTAAAAACAATAGAAATCTGTAATGGAGGGGTGAAAACTTTTTCACTGCACTTCAGATGAAGTCGGGCGTCAGTGTTTATTTACGCGCTGCCCGATTTCTACAGAAATCTCCATTCCCAGCCAACAAATTGCCCAAAGTAGTTGCACTTGAATTGGACACAAGTGTCCACACAGAACCAGGACATTATTTCCCTCAGAACCACAAGGAAAATGATTTTAAAGAAAAAAAAAAATAAAAATGGAGAGGCCTTTTCTTTTTGATTGGGCGGCCTTTTTTCTGCCCGCTCAGAAGTGCTGTTAGAGGCATTTTAGATCAAATTCAAAGGTGAATAAAGACCTCGGCTCCACACTTTACCTCAATTTCCCCCAGCATTTCTGGAGAATTGTCGCTGAAGCGAATAAAGGAGGCTCCTTTTGAGCGGCTGCACACATTCCTCTCTGACCCGCTCTATCTGCTCCTTTTTTTTTGTCCTCCATCTTTTTTCCCTTATTCACTTCCTTTCTGGCTGTCACCCCGCTGTTTCCTGCCCGCCTCGACCTCCTGTTGGAAGTGAAATCAGCATCTTTTCGCTCCCCTCTCGTCCTGCGGCTCTGGGTTTTCAGAAATCAGGTGTTTCCGACGTTCGGCCCTGAAAGTCTGGGGATGATTTCTCCCGAGCCTCACTCGTTCTCCGCCTCGGCTTTTCACGCTCTCATGAGCCATAGCGGAGCCTTTTCATTAAGAAGCCCTCTGATTATTTTTAATGTGGCATCAAGCGGTGTCCCTCTCCCCAAACCTCAAAGACGCAGTAAAAGGGAAAGAAAAGTGGCTCCAACTTAAAGCTTATCCTCTGCTCTTGCATAAGCTCCTCTACAGTCTTTAAATTAAAATCAACTTCTTTATTTTTCCGGTTTTAAACATTCAAATTGCATCCGACTTTAATTCCTCTCCAGTTTTTTAAATGGACTAATCCTCCTGTGGTGCTAATGCGGTAAACTTCATATCAAAAGTCGGGAAGTTTAAAAGTCGGTTATTTATCAGTTTAATTGTTGCTGGAAATGTTTCGGAGGGACACAAACACACAGATTCCAGTTTATTCAGTAAGCAAAGATGGAGTGAAAGTTTTACAGTATGCTAAGGATATACTAAGTACACTATTATTTAATAGTTTTGTTTCTTAAAGGGGCAGTGTCATGTAAAATTTACTTTTTTTTTTTTTTTTACTTTCCCTCCTCAAAAACATACCTGGAGTGTTGATATGATTTTTTCATGCATGTTTGATAAATCCTTTAATGTCCGTGGCAACATTCAGCTGTGCAAAACACCTGGGTGGACCTAGCCCCGCCTTCAAGGACGAAACTCCTCCCCCCACTCAACTCCTTCAAACTAGCCAGCAGCAATTAGCAAACACCTTGTAGGAGCTACTTCTCAGTGAAATGCTGGTAAAAAGGTTGTTAAAGGGTTAATACTATGTTGATGACTTCCTGGAGGCGGAGTTTCAGAAAGAGTAGAAGTTTCTTAAGTAGCTGCCAGCTGGATCAGCCACTTTATTGAGTGGTGATAGTCTAAGCTAGAGTAGCCATTAGCTTGAATTATCACTTTCCTAAATATAGCCTTAAGGTTGTAAAGATGTAGTCCAAGTAGCCATTAGCTTAAGTACTTCTAAGTTTGAGTAATTGACAGTTTCAGTAGACATTAGCTTGCATAGCTGCTAGCCTGTTACTTAGCGTATAAGTTACAGCTAGCTAATTTCTAGCTTGAGTAGCTTTTAGCTTTAGTGAGTATTATTACAACAATTAGGAATCTGAAAGCTTCATTAGCCGTAGCTTTACTTCATCAGAATATCTTAATGATTCTCCAAACTATAAATAGCTCACTCAGCTTCTACTGCAGTAGACATGAACTTCTGCTTTAAATCCCAAAGAAACTTATCAGACCAAGAGAGAACTTTAAAATCAATGTGTTTGGCTTTGAATTAAAAAATAACCACCACACTTTGTGGACTTTGCATCAGAGCTGTACAAAAACAGAAAATAAATAAATTCACAATTTAAGACTAATTTAAATTCATACGGCAAGCATTGTTTTAATAATGTAATTTCAAACTAGTGTTTCTTTGAAATCTGACACCCTTATTTTTCAGATTTAATTGTTTGCTTTGAAAACAGTTCAGATTCTTGCACCAATACCAATTTTACTCAACAGAATCAAGACAAAAACACAGGATAGTCATCAATAAACTACAAAATATTACCATTTTTAAATAATTTAGGTATTTTCTTGTCCCCTGCCAGGCTGATTCTCACTGAACACCAATTGAATATTATCCTGTTTTCACATGCAAAGCCTATAAGTCAGTTGATTATCATAATTTCTCTTTTGATTAACTAATTGGTTAAGCCTCCCAGTTCACTGACAGAGGACAGCTTGCTGTGAAAAACGAAGGAAAGAACACAGAGAGCTGTACATGTTTTTAAAAAACATTGATCAATAATAATCTGTTAGTAGAACTAACACTTAATATTAAACTTTATTGCCTTAGAACAAGCTCAAGCTTCTTGCTGAAAAGTTACTCGTACATTTTTTTTCCTCTTGTTTTAAGTGTACAAAGGTAATTGCACTAGATTTAGTTTTTACAGTGTTGTTTTTCAGACATAAAGCCATTTTACTGCATATATAAGTAGCTAAGTGTCAGTTTTAAAAAAATATGAAAATATATGAAATATGACTTAAAACAACTTATTTGTTTTAAATCGTATTGGGCGTCTGTCTCTTTAAGCTAATGGCTGAAAAATGTAGCAGCTGCTCAGACTAACAGCGGCTCAAGCCTACTCAGGCTAGCAGTTAGACGACGTAACAGCTACGCTAGTTAACAATTATCTAAGCTTACAGATGGATGAAGCAACTGCTACACCAACTGTTATTTAGGCTTACTATATGGCTTCCATAGCTAAGCTACAGCAACTCTAGCTGACTTCTGCTCTAGCTAAAATATGTACAAACTTGTAGCTATTTACGCTAATTGGTACTGAAGACAACAGTTAATCAAGCTGACACCTATTTTTATTAATTTACCATCGTTTTACCAGGAGGCCCCGTGAGATTAAATCTCTTTTTTGAGGGAGATTCACGCTAATCGTTGCTCAATCTAATAGCTATTAAAGCTAAAATCTACTGGAGCTAACTGCTTTAAAGTCCAACAGCTAATCGGTTTTAGTTTGTGTTTTTTCAGCCTCCAGATGAAAAAACATCTGGATGCAACAAAATGCATGTTGCTAACATAACTTTGTGAACTGTGCCTGATAAACTATTCCAGCATTTTTCAGCTGTAACAGAAATTGTTAAATTAGCGAAATAAACATTGTTAATTTTAAATTGTAGTAAACAAGAGTTTTACTTATAAGCTACAAGACGATGTTTAAGTTTGAGTCAGGTATTCGTTCTTGTTATCTCCAGAAGGATTCCTTGCTTACTATCCAAACAAGACCACTATGAGTGCTCTCAGCTTCAATTAAGATATTGACTACTATTAGCTACTCCACATGAACCCCACGGACACTAAATCTTTTTTTATTAAAGCAATTTAAAGCTAGCTTTGCCTGATTTCTTTGTTTCACTTCAGGTCCAAGTCTTTGAACTTTCTTTTGTTTCCCCTTTTGTATTTTAATATTGTGTTTACCTCCTTTTTACAGTGGTTGTTGAGAAAAACAAATGAAAAAGAAAAGTACATTTTTCATTCTTACAAATGCTAAATGAGTCAGTCGAAAAAATGTAATTAACACATTAATCAAAAGTCAAAATAACTGGCGGTTGTTCTGAGACTTGGGTCCAGCGTTCTGCGGCTCATTCAAACACACAAAAAAAAACAAAAAACACAGTGACAGACGTATAAAGTTAGGCAGTAAACTTTGATCCTTTTGTTGCTGCTCTTCATCCTCTACCTCCGCACCCTCCTCATCTTCAGAAACCGCCTCCTGCCGGGAGCGTGCAGCTATAGATGGATATGCTGAATATACCTCCCGTCTCGCATGGCGTTCCCCTGCAGCCAGCGAGCCCTGCCAGCCTGGCTCAACTCCAGCCCACATCTGCAATGCTAATCTATAATTCTGTTTAATTAATGACCATTACAGCAGCAGCAGCAGCAGTTACTGCAAACCCACCCAACCCCTCTCTAAGCGGGGACTTACAGTACAGAATCACAGCATTTTCTTGGAAATGATGTTGAAAGATGGCTTCTAAACGTCTGCACAGAGCCTCTGCTTTTGCTGACAGGCTCTCCTGCAGGTGTTTTTTTTTTTTTTTCCCCGCTAAGCACTCTTCTTTTGTACTTCAGTGCTTGAATCGCATTCACATCCTCCAAGTTGTCACGCCGCCTGTCAGTGCAGCTGTTCCCAGCGGCTGCACATGAAACACACATGAACCAACTCCGTCGTTTTAGTTAGGAGTCTAAAATCCTGGTAGATCCGCAGAGATGATGTGTGTCCGGATGACCTCGCGTGCTCGCCCCTGTTTAATCCCGTTTTCGCCTCCTGTAACCTTCTGTTCTCTGGTTTGTGTTCCTGCTTTTATCCAGAGGCCACAACCAGAGGATGGAGTTCCTCGGAGACTCCATCATGCAGCTGGTCGCCACCGAATATCTCTTCATCCACTTCCCCGACCACCATGAAGGACACTTAACTGTAAGATCAAATCACTCAAATCAAATGTCATCACCCACACTCCTTGCAAGGCTTTCATTTCATTTTCCCACCCACAGACATCCATTTTCCCATCTTTACTTTGTGTTTTTATGCCGCCTGCTTTCTAAATGAGTTAGTTTTCAGTGATTTTGTCTTGTTTTCTTGGGTTTTTTTTTTTATATTTGCACCTCCTCCTGCCTTTCGCTCCACAGAAAGTGTGTTTACTGTACTCCGTGTGATGGGTATTGTCACGAGACCAAACTGTTCGGTGCTTTTCAATAACAAACACGCCTTTATCTGCAGCTCCTTTGTCAGACAGGAGAAATAAAGCCGCATCCAGGTGAAAATTTCAACCTTATTTTGACTCAGCGTCTCGTCAGGACAGAAGCACAAAAGAAACAGTTTGTCACGTTTTCACATCGCTTCTATCAAGAGCGTCAAATACAGAATGGCCAATGAAAAACAGATTTGAGATTTTTACTATTAGTAAAGATTAATAAAAGATATTATAAAACTGCTGACTGCATGGATGGAGTGGAAAAATCTGCATTTTATTTCCTAAAACTCGATGAAAGTTACAAAAGTCAGCAGCGATTTGCTTGTTTGGATCATTTTGTCGCTTTATTTTTTTATATTTTAGTCTATTTTATCACTAAACACTTAACTCTATTGTAGAATTTGGTTATTTTTGATACGTTTGTGTATAAAACTATTTAAAATCCTCAAATAGTACTACTAAATACTTTTGGTTAATGCCTTAAGATCCTTAACATGTCGGCTAAATTGCCATTCACCCATTTATTAACTTTTATGTTGTTTTTGACAACATAAACTCTTGAGGGAGGGACAGTTTCTGTCATTGGTAAGACATTGTACCTAAATATATGGCCAATTTATTTATATCTTTATTTTTTCTATACATTTTTACGTTTTAAATCAAGTTAATTGATGCACGTTGCTTCGTCGGCTAGCGCTCCCAAACCGTCTTTCAAGGAAGCATCTTCATGTCAATCGTAGAGCAAAAACAAATCAAAACATGTGGGAAACCAACATTTAAAACGTCGTCTGCACCTAATTAAATAAGTAGGGAAAAAATAAGTAAAGAATAAAAAAAATAAGGTTTTTTGTTTGTTTTTTTTGGTTTAACATGACAGTAGTAAACATCCATGCATCCCAGCACATGCAGATACTTCTTGTTTGACGCCATTTGTATAAAAGCCTCCAGGAAGCTTTCATGAAGGCTGAAAGCTTGGAGAAATACCCAGGAGTCAACACGGGGCGCATCTGAGATGGATTTTGAATCGGGATAAAAAAAAACTGCCCATTCAACTAGTGTTGGTGTCTGTTTTTTTATTTTTTTTTTATTTTTGCCACTTCAGTCGAGGTTGGGTGCGTGCTGTAAAATAAAATAAAATAAAAATGAGGGCATATCACAGCAAGACGAACTCATACGAGTCGTTTCATTCCATTTGCTCCCTTCTGCATCTCGTGGCTATATTTACCATGTTTGTGTGTTTCTTTTAGAGACTTAAATGCACCCTAACAAGTCGAACATGTTGTCATCCGCTCCGCTCCAAGTCACGATGTAATATTTAAGAGACTGAAACATTTTCTCTGCATGAATTATTCCACGTTCCCCTCCATTTTCATGCTTTTTATCGACTGCTTCTTTGGGGTTTTTTTCTTCTTTCTACCCATGTAGTGAGTGATGCTCACTTTGCTACTCGGATACAACACGACTTCCTGTTTGTTTGTTTTGTTTCCCTGCAGCTTCTCCGCAGCTCGTTGGTGAACAACCGGACTCAGGCCAAAGTGGCAGAAGAGCTGGGCATGCAGGAGTTCGCCATCACCAACGACAAAACCAAACGGCCCGTCGCGCTGCGCACAAAGACTCTGGCTGACCTGTTGGAGTGTACGTTCATTTCTTTAATCTCATTTTGATATCTAGTTGAACTGGATGACTCATTAATGGTTTTTTTCCTACAGTCATTGAGCCTTAAATATATTTTAAATGTGATAAGACCACAGAAAAACCCTGCCAAACTGGCCGTAGGTTGATTTTTGTGAGGCTCTCTCTACTTCTGCTTTTTCTGCTTCTAAAATCAACCTTTTGTTGAGTCACATTTGAGTGGTAGTGCGCCGTTACCTAGCAACCAAGCTGAGCCTCAGCACGATTGGTCAGCTGGTTTTACTGCTGTACAGTGGCTGCTGGAAAAGAGTTTTGTTGTTGACTTACCATCCAGAAACCACTTTCTGTATCCTTGTTGGTTGTGCAGGAGGCGCCACTTCTGCTTTTCAAACATATGGTCATATAATTGCGCCTCTCTTAGCAGCCATTTTCACGAGCGAGTGTAAACCTTGAGTTGGGCGGGGTGTGCCCAGCAGCAGCTTGTTTGGATCTAAAGTGACTGCGGGCCTAAAACAGCTAATTTTGAATCTCATTTTCTAAGAAAAAATTTCTGCAAAAACTGTTAGACATATTTTGTGTAGCCTATACACCTGTCCTAAACTGTTCCAGGAAGCATAATAGTTCACTTTTAAAAACAATGCAGTTGGACCAGAAGAAACAGAAGAAGTCTTTTATATTTTCAGTTCTTCTGCCGATAACATCGACTAATAGTTATTTCAAAAGAGTTGAATGTTTCAAACGTCACATCAGCCAAATCAAGCTAATTAAATCCTGGTTCCCATCACCATTTGTGACGTTTCTACCCACAGACTCAGAACCAGAGTCCGGTCCAGTAACTTCAGAAACCTCCCAGGGGTGAGAAATGGCAGCAACAACATTAAGGCACATTACGGTTTGTCCTGCAGGCTGCGCTGGACCACAGCTTCTGATAATCACAACTTTCTGGGATCATTAGGCTGCTGTATTATTTTTGATGGGAGTGCCGAGGTCGGCGCCTCACTGCGGGACGTAAACCGAGCTGCCAGCTCCCTCGCAGTCAGGTGAAATCAATCAATCACTGCTTTGTTTTTTTCAGCCGTGTTATTTCACGTATAACATGGAGCTGTTGTTGCAAACTCCAGAGTTTAACGTAAGATGCAGCTCCCAGAATAACAATAGCAGGAAGAAACAGGATTACTTAGGAGCATTAAGGAGCTCCAGACTTTGTGACTCGAAGACCAGAATATCATTTTTAAAACCTAAAACCACCAAATATGTTGTTTATTATGCTACTAGACAATAAACTATTTTAATTAAACAAAATAATCCCATTTTATTGTTTTTTTTTTTAGGAATCTGATCGTGGATCCAACTAGTTTGCTTGTTATTCTGGGCTTGATTGAAGAAATCTGAAACAAATTTCATCCATTATCTTAACCAAAAACATAATTTTTTGCTGGTCTTCTTTTGCTGTATTTTTTATCTGAGTTTTACTACACTGCAAAAACACAAAATCTTACCAAATATTTTTTGTCTACTTTTATGTGCAAATATTGAATGACACTTGAAAAAAGGCAAAACTAACATTCAGCAAGTAAAAGGAGCCTGTTTAAAGTCAATAATAGATTATTAATGGTGAATATTTGCTTCCACTGGCAGATTATTTCACTTATAACATGGAAAAAATGTCTTGTAATAACTGAAATTATCATTATTAGGAAATTATTGACTTAAAATAAGCTCCTATTTCTTGCTAAAAAAAAAGTTTACAGTAATTAAAAGTAGATTTGTTTGCACTGATCTGTAGTTTAGAGTGCAAGTCAATGAGTATATGTGGTTCTAGTTGCCATGACAACAGGGGGAAAAAACAGAAAGCCTGGAAAATTATCATTTTGTGTTGCATTTAACTTTTTAGTACGTAAAATTTAATTTAAAAGTTGTACTTTTGTCCTAATTTATTTGATCTTACGGTGAGCGGGGCCGCAAAAGATCAGTCTAAGGGCCACAAATGGCCCCCTACCCCTACTTTGAACACCGTTGTATACAAATACTAAATGGTTGGATGTTTAAAGTCCAGCCAGTTTACATGTTTTTTTTAACCTGATATTTTTTTCCACATTTGAACAAATTGACTGAAATTGTAAAATTTTCTCGATAATTCTTCTCCAGTAAGAGACGAATTAATTTTAGAGCTTTTCAAACATCTTCACTGGTTGGGCCACATGGCGCTTTATTTACACCAATATCCCAATAAAGACAAAAAGATTTCTTCTCATCTCTGCCAAACCTACACTTGAGTTGAAGCCCAGAGTGAAAAGACTGTTCGCCTGTCCAGATTAAAAGATGAATAACACAAGTAAATATGTCTCTTATTGGGATCGAGCCGACGCGTCCGCGTCAGGCCAACAGAAAGAGAGCAAACTGGGACGGAGGCATATGGGAAGTTGGGAATAAACACTTCCAGAATGGTGAAAAACTGAACTGTGATTCATATCATTTTCCTTTCAAATCATCGCTCAGACTTTTTATTTATTTTTATTTTTTTTTCTGTGGGCTTGAGCAGAGTTGATGACACGGGAGGAAGTGGCGAGGGCGGCGTTGGAAATGATTCCAGCTCTTTTCTATATGAAGAGTCGCGCCCCGAGGCGGCGGCAGGCCCCTTACTGGCCCCTCTGAAATATTACCTATTATTCGTTCTTCGTGTCCTGCTGTCTTAGCCGCTGAGATGAGTGAATGCGGCGGCGGCGGCGGCAAATGGGAAAACAAAAGGCACCGCAGAGAGATGAAGATGACACCGCATGACCTCTGCTTACGTTTGAAATCTTTTTCAGCTGCAGTTTGACATACAGTTTCATCTTAAAGAGGGCTGCCTGGGAGTTTAATACCTCCTGAACCTTTCCACCTTTTATCACGTTACAGCCGCAAGATTCAGCGTGTTTTAATAGAATTTTATGGGATAGATCAGCAGAGAGAAAGTCAATAATTGTTGGATTGTTGAAGTGAAACGGAGTTTACAGAAATTCAAGACAAATCACTAAAATCCACGAATACTTGAGATTGTCTAAAACACGTATAGCTGCTTATTTTAACAGTTCAAACCATAAATGCATATTAATATGCATTAAAACAACAATTAGCACTAGGCTACAAAAACAAAATTTGACCAAGTATTTTTGTCTATTTTCTTAAGTTAATATTTTTGTACAATTAAAATAAAACAAAACTAACTTGCAAGTTAAACTTCCACAAGAAATAAGAGCTTATTTTAGGTCAATTAATCCTTAATATTAATGGAAAAAGTGCTAATTCCACATGGAGATTATTTCACTTTCAACTTTTTGTTGCTGAAAAGTTACTTGCAAGTTAGTTTGTCTTAAAGTGCTCCAGAATATCTTCAGTAGAAACTAGACAAAAATACTTAGTAAGATTTTGTTAAAGAAAAACAACTAAAACATATCTACATGTTGTTTTTCTGCAACATTTTCCAGAATAAAAAAAAATCTTAAATGAATGTAAAGTATGTTAAAGTTAAACTGTTTTATCTTGTGTGTGTAGTTTTTTTTTTTTCTGTCAGGCAGAAGTTTGAGCCGCCTGTGTGTCGAACCCTTTAAGTGCAGATTTATTTGTTCGTATTCCCCTCTGGGTCACTTCTGATGCCAAACTTTTCAACATACGAGGCTGGATACATTGTGTGCATAAAAACTTTTTACCTTTGCGCTACGTTAATGGACAAATGCCTCTCCTTTCTTTAAAGTTTTTCTGGTATTAAATTTAACACAGGGTGGCTTTGAAAAGGTCCTAAAAAGTCTTCAAATTGACTGCAACTACTTTGCTAAGGTGGAAATGTGGGAAAACTCCTGTGAACACCTGGTTCTCGTTTCAAAACGTTTACATTAAACTCCGGTCTGCTGCTGAACGCCTTCTAGGTTTTTAGCTTTTATTTACCTCAGAAGTAGAACTAGAAGACTGTTGTTAAGAACAAGTTCTTTTTTTCCTTCTTCTATCGCTTTTTTTATAAGTGCTCTCTTTGTTGTTTCAGCTTTCATCGCAGCTCTCTACATCGACAAAGACCTGGAGTACGTTCACACCTTCATGAACGTCTGCTTTTTCCCTCGGCTCAAGGTGAGCACCTATCGATGGCCATTCAGCGGCCGCGCCTGATCAATGCGCTGCCGAGCAGGGCACCTTAAGGAGAGAAAAGCGCCGAAGAGATGATGATGATGAGGAGGGAGCTAATGGCCGGGCCCT
Organism: Girardinus metallicus; assembly: GCA_903067095.1. Taxonomy (NCBI): domain Eukaryota; kingdom Metazoa; phylum Chordata; class Actinopteri; order Cyprinodontiformes; family Poeciliidae; genus Girardinus; species Girardinus metallicus. The sequence goes on along the minus strand of CAEGAE010023752.1, from coordinate 11,331 downwards.
GATCGATGCAGGGGCCCTGAAGTGGTGCTTGGCTCTCGAATGCCTCTCATAATGGCGGCTCGCGCTGCTATTCCAGTCGACTTTTAATGGAAAGCGCAACCGTTGCAGAGATGCATGCGTCTGGGTGTTGTTGCTGCTCGTCAGCGTTTGGCTATTGATCTGAGGAGTGCAGCAGAGGAAGTCGAGTGTGTTTCAGAACTCCTGCAGCCAGAGTTTTATCCTCAAGTGCCCCGAGTCCAAATTTAGAGAGAAAACACCCCAGATTGCGCACTTGCTTGCAGAACTATCAGATACACACACACACGGAGAGTTAGCCGCACAGCCTGGACCTCTCCTTGTGAGGCTGCTGCAGCGGTCTGATATGCCATGCTAATTGCTGTCTTGGTGAGCCTCTCCAGGGAGAATCCTCAGCTCTGGAGGAGCAGAGCTTTGCGTCATGGTCGCTGCAAGAGAGCACCTCATTTCCACATCCAAGAGGAAAAGTTGTGAAACAGCCAGCACGTCTCCTTACACAGCCTTATGGAAAGACGGAGTCGCACACTGTGCTGCTTCATCCAATTTAGATGGAAATAGAGAGCCAACCTTGCCGCATTTTTTTCCCTCCTTTGTGCTGCGCCGTGTGACGATGCATATCGAGGGGCTTGCACAAGTGCATTTTGCAACAGGAGTGGCTTGTTCTGCAGCAGAGGTGGGCTTTGTGCTCATTTCCAAACATCAGAATTCCTCAGCTTCACGCCGAAGGAGCGAGGAACCCACCCACCGCCCAGACGCATCGCAAAAACACTGAAGTAAATGTCACGTACTCTTGAAAGAGGACAAAACTAACTTACAAGTAATTTTTCAGCAAGCTTGTTTTGAGTCAATAATTCCTCAATACTGATCAAGTCCTAGTTCCACTGGCGGATTATTTCATGTATAACATGAGAAAAATGTCTTACAATAATCTGCCAGTGGAACTAGAACTTTATCATCAATACTGAGGAATTATTGACTCAAAACAAGTTTTCTGAAAAGTTACTTGAGTTATTTTTGTCTAATTTCAAGTGTATTTGAAATCAGATATTTGTAAGATATTTGTTTTAAGCCAATAACTCCTTAATATTTAACATTTTCCATTGCTATACTGTCCTAACAGTGGAACTATAATTTTTTTTATCAATAAAAAATAATTAAAGGGGTCTTATTGTGCAGAATTCACGCTTTGCACGTTTTTGTATTTCCATTTGGGTCTCAACTGCTTCTAAAAACTTTTTTTTTGGCAATAGGTTCACGTTTTTTGGTGTCTGGGAAACGAGGCGTTTCAAAAACTTCCCCAATGGAACGTCACGATCCGCAGAGTTCTGCCCGTTGCCTAGCAACCTTAGCAAAGTCCATCAACCTAAGCTGAGCTCCAGCACGTTTGGTCAGCTGGTTTAACCCAAGTACGCGCAGTTGGAAAAGACGAGCGTTTTCTCGTTGGCGCACCATTCAGAAACCTCTTGCTGCCTTCTTGTTTTTTGTGCAGTAGGCTCCACTTCTGCTTGTCAAAGATGTGTCCATCCATCTGTTTGCAACCATGTCCACATGTCAGAGTAAACGTTGAGGTTTTGGGCGTGGCCAGCAGCAGCTCATTTGGATTTAAAGTGACTGGATGCCTTAAAAAAATCTCATTCTGACTAAAATTTGAGTATCCAAGAACAATTTTGTGCATCGCCTACTTTCCTATCCTAACCTGCTCAAGGAAGCATACCAGGTCACCTTTGAGGAATTACTGTCTTACTTCAACTGTACTGAGATATTTTCACCAAAAACTAGACCAAAAATACTTGGTAAGCTTCTTTTTGCAGCGAGAGACGGGTGGAAAGTTGGATGGAGGGAAAAAAAAAAGAGAAGCGAGACTAGCAGTGATGGAGAGCAAAGCGAGAGCAAGGGAGCACAAGCAGCAGAAGCACTCTTTGTAGAAAATTAATAGGAGCAGACAGTTCCGCATTCAAAGTCTGCCTTTTTATGACAAGGCTGCTTCCCTGTTAATGGAAGGGCTTTTAGAAGTCCCACTTGGATAGGAAAAATGTATCAGGGCTGCACACCTGGGAGACTCCCAGACACTTTTTATTTCTGGCCGGGGATTGGCTTTTGTCTTAAGTAGCTTGTGATTTGTACCCACTGTGAAGACACAGATGGAGAACCAGTCTGAGAGAGAGCAAATAAGTGAGTCCAAAAGGGGGCCCTTTATAAAAAGCGCTGGGATGGCGGGAATGAAATAAAAGCAAGAGCCAAAGGAGAAGGGGTCCTAACTTCCAGCGCACTGATTCTCTCAAAGAAATGGCTTTTAAAGGAAAAACAGATCGAAATGAAATGAGTGCGTCGTGACTCTGGTTTGTGTGTTGCAGGAGTTTATTTTGAACCAGGACTGGAACGACCCCAAATCTCAGCTGCAGCAGTGCTGTTTGACCCTGAGAACGGAGGGCAAGGAGCCCGACATCCCGCTGTACAAGTAAGAGCTCAGAGAAGTCAGGGCAGCGCCGCGTACCTACGAGCTGTTCGAGGCAAGCTGTGGCGCTATTCTGAGCCACTTACCGTCACACTGTTCACAAAAACAGTGTTTGAACGTGTTCCCTTACAATTCACTACGGAATAAACACATTTTAGCACATTTCTAGCCAGTGCTAGCTGCTAGCAACCCAGAATTTAATTAATTTTACTTTTACATGGCTGATTTATTATCAGTTTTAATAAAAATGACTTTAAATTAAATTGGTTTTAAGAAATTTATAAATTTAAGCCCTGTTTCTCTTTTCCTAAGATAATTCCAGCTGAGGATTTCGGAGAAATTGTGTCCAAATTAGCTATCAAATCTTTCATATGTTGGATTTTGAGCAATTTATTTAATAAGCTTAAATTAAAACACTTAATATGTTTCTGAAAACAGTTTTTAGTGGCATTTCTGGATAAATGCAAATCTAAGCATTAGTATTTCTTACAATAATGTAGCACTTAAAAAGTTTTTCACAATACTATTATTGGCTAACTAGCTGCTAATGTGACCTTGCTAGTTTTGTTTGCGTCTCTCACAAGTAAGTGCAAATTTATATTATAACTTTAGGCTTAGTGCGGCAGCATCATAAAATATATAATTTTCAGTCGTTACACAGGTCTTAAATTTCATTCATTGTGGTCTTAAAAAGTCTTAATTCTGAGTTGAAACCTGCAGAAACTGTTTAGTGAGATATAAACTGTTACAAAGTGTTTTTTTAATTACGCATCATATCAGTTGTCTAAAGGTAAGAAAGAAAGTCCAAAAACCCATAATTTCGATCTCTGTCATTAAAAATGCTTAAATTTATGGGTTTCCCTCTAAAATCGGAGTTTTGCTGTTTAACCTGTAATTTTGCTCACTGTAAATGTTTAGAAAAGTCAAATCTGTTTTCCTGCAGGACTCCCGTCGTCGCTGTTGGTCCCGGAACGTTTCTGACCTCCGGTTCGAAGGTCGCCGTCGTGATAAATAAACATGGCTGCCGAAACCTCTCATTCAGCAAGAAGTCGAGCTTGATAAAAGACTTGGGGAGGCCGCCGTGATGCTGCGTTTGTTGCCATAGAAACGGCCTTTATTGGAGTGAAAACGGGAGGTCGGCACGGAGACACAAGTTCGCGTCGATGTCCGGTGTTCGGTCGGCTCCTTGTTTATCCGCGCGTCTTTATTTCTCCTCCTGCTTCCGTTGGTTTCTGACAATGCGCGTCTCTCCAGCCGCAGTCGGCGCTCCGCCGCCCGCGGGAACGCGAAGCAGAAGCAAACGGAGCGCCGCGGCGGGGTGAGTTTCAACCGTTCACCCGGAGCGAACGCCGGTCGGGTAATCCTGACTTCCTGCTGAGCATATCGACCTCTGCAGGTCGATATGACGACGTTCCTTCACTTCCTGGAAAAATATGGAAGTCGAATCAAAGATTTATGAGGCTTTTTATTTTCCTTCCTTCCTTATTTGCCTTATTTTACTTCATTTATTCAATTTGTCCTAATTTTTTTCCTTCGTTCCTCCACTGAATTCTGTCTTTACCTCAGTTTCTTATTTTACTTCTTTCCTTCCATTCTTGTTTTCCTGTTTTACTAATTTCCTTTCTTCCTTTTTTACTTCTATACTATCCTTCTTTCTTCTTTCTGTCATTTTCTTTTTTCCCTTCTTCCTCTCCTTTATTTCTTCCATTTTTCCTCCTTCTTCCCTCCGTCCTCCCTTCTTTTCTTGTTTCTTCCTTTTGCTCTCATTTTATTTTCTTCTTGTTCTCCTTTCCTTCCTTGTTTTTTCCTTTCTTTTGTTTTCTCTCATTTTCTTATTTACCTTTCTTTGTTCCTTTCGTCCTTCCTTCCTTTCCTTCTGTCCTATCCTGTCTTCATCTGTCTTACCCTTACTTTCTAATTTTCCTTCCTCCGTTCTTTTGAATCCTCCATCTTTATTTCTTCTTCCCTTCTCATCCTTCCTTCCCTCTTTCCTTCTTTCTGTCCTACTCTTCCTGCCTTGTACTTCCTTTCTTTTGTCTTTCTCTGATTTTCTTTTTTACTTCCTCTTTCCTTTTGTTTTTCTTCCATCATCCTCCCTTCCTTCCTTCCTTTCCTGTGGCCTGTTTAGTCTTTTAATCTCTAATTTTCTCACTCAGTTTTATAAAAATCTCCTGGAAAACTCGGTTCTGTTGATGCTCTCTGACCTCCAGCTGACTCTCCTCTCAGAGGTCAAAGGTCGGGAGTCAGAGCCGCTCCATCGCAGCAGGCCGTCAGAACTTCCTGTGGAACAGGAAGTTCTGGTCCGAACCCGCCTCGCGCTCGCTGCATTATTGATTCCGCCGTCATAATTGACACGCGGCATTAAAAATGGATCGAGGCGCTGAAATAAGTAAAAGCTGTGAATAATTCAGCCGAGTCGCAGCGCGTTTGCGCTGCCGTCCCTGCAGGAATGAAACGGAGTCGCCGTTTCTTTTCTGTTAAACGAGGATCATCTGTTAATGAGTCGCTTCTTTTCTCCGTTTCTCGTAAGCAGCTCAGACCATTTGCCTGTTGGGAAAAGCGAATCTCTCTTTGCTTCCGCGGAGTTTCCTGGACTCATGGTTGTTTGCTTTTGTGCTTTTTGTTGTTGGCAGGACGCTGCAGACGGTCGGGCCGTCGCACGCCCGGACGTACACGGTCGCCGTCTACTTCAAAGGAGAACGCATCGGCTGTGGCAAAGGCCCGAGGTGGGGAAAATCCCTTCATTCCCAGTTCATAATCCCAGTTTCATCCTGTAAACATTTATTCCTTCTTTTCATGCTTCCTTCCTCCTTTGTGTCCTTTTGTCTTTCCTTCTCTCCTTCCTTCACTCCCTCTTTTACTTTTTCTCCCTCCATGATCTTTACGTCACTTCCTGCCCTTTTTCTTTCCTCTTTTTTCCTGCTGTCACTCCAAACTTGTCCTTTCATTTTTTGTCTCCCTCTTTCCATATTCTCTTCTTCTTTTTTTCTTGTATCCTTTCCTCGTTTCCTTCCTTCCCATTCTTACTACCCTCCTTTTTTGTTCTGTTTCCTTTTCTTTTATTCTTTCATTCTACTTTCCTTTTTTGCATTCATTCTTCCATCTTTGTTTCTTTCCTTCCTGTGTTTGTTCATCCCTCCCTTTTTCCATATTCTCTTCTTTCCTTCTATCTTTTACTTTTTCCTTCTCTCCTTTCTTGTATCTTTTCATCTTTCCATCTCTTCTTCCTCGTGTTTTTCTTTTCTTTCTTGCTTCTCTTTTTAAGGTTTCACATTTAATCATTTCACAAGTTTTGAATGTTTATATTTTAAATCACTCTTGAACGTCTTTAAACTCTTTAAAACAAAAATCCAATATTTTTATGTGAAACGTGTCGAAACCCTGATCCATCCATTCTTCCTGCAGTGAATTTTGGTTTTAATGGTTTGAACTAAAAGGCGACGAAGTTCTGACATGAAAAATGTTCAGAAAACTGTGATAAAAAAAAAAAAAATCCAACAACAACAACCGGCTGCTTTCCTTCTCAGTGCGCTACTAATGGGATGAGAATAATGGCTTCGCTGTATTGATGCCGTTTATTATAGCAATTAAGCTCAGCTCTATTGGGAGAGACATCATGCACAATGAAAATGAATCAATTCATTATTGATTTGACATAAATTTTGTTATGAAAATATCACTCTGCTGCTCAGAGGCGACGCTGCACCTGGGATTCCTGCGGCCGCAGCAGGAGGCGAAGGAAAGCAAAAAATCTAAATATTACCAAGTATTTTTGGCCAAGTTTCAAGTGGGAACATATTGGTACACTTGAAATAAAGCAAAACTAATTTATTACCAACAAATGTGAAGCTTGTTTAAATCAGTAATTTTTTAATATTGATTTTAAAAACATACTTGTTTCACTGGTGGATTATGTCACTGATAGCAGGGGGAAAATGTCTTACTATGAGTGGAATAATCTGCAGGATTATAATAAAGGTGAAATATTATTCTTCTGTGAACAGGTGAGAATCGGTCTGCGGTCTATACAAAACATGTTCAATATGCTTTTTTGCACAAAATCATTCTTGGGTAATAAGGTTTCAGTCTGCTCGGTTCATATTGAGCTGCACACAGATACGCAGTTATATAGTCGTACCTCTTTGAAAAGCATTAGTAGCGCCTCCTCCTCAAAAAAACTAGAATGCAGCAAGTGGTTTCTAGATGGTAAGTCAGCAACAAAACACTTGTCTTTTCCAGCAGCCATTGTACAGCGCATACATAAAACCAGCTGACCAAATGTGTTGGAGCTCAGCTTGGGTTGCTAGGTAACTGCAGAACTCTGCTGTGGTTGCTAGGTAACGGTGCATTGCCTGATGCTGTTTTCCAGAGCTTTTGAAATGGCTCATTTTCCAGACACCAAAATTACTTGGTAATATTAACTTATTGTCAAAAACAGATTTTTTATATTTTTTTTTTTAAGTGTCTAAGCTGTTTTTAAAAGGTGTAACTGGAATTATATAAACGAGCAAAATGTGAATTTTACATAACTGGTCCCCTTTAAGAAATGAGGACTTAAAACAACTAGATCTTGCTGAAAATTTACTTGTAAGGTAGTTTTGTCTTAAGTCTACTGAGATATTTGTAGTAGAAATTAGACCAAAGATACTTGGTAATATTTTGTGTTTTTGCAGTGTGCAACCTGTTTTTTTGTTGTTGTTGTTGTTGTTGTGCGTCGCCACTTCCTGTATTCATGCAGAGCAGAGAAAGTGGATCTCCACACAGCGGCCTTTTCAGGGTTGGAGGCGATAAACCAGCAGCTGAGCCTGCGAGAAATGAAACCTAAATCCATCAAACATCCATCCACACTTGAAAGCAGTCTCTGTTGCTCTAAGCTGGCGATAAGTTTGTCCCTTTTGCAGAATCTCAGCGCGCGCACTGTTTTCGTATTTACATGATTTAAGCTTCCAGCCACCTCTGATGCTGAGGCTACGATCAACATAATACACGCAGGACGACGGTGAGTTGCAGACGCAAACTGCGCCCGGTGCTTTCCGAAGTGAGTGCACTGCGGTACCTGCGATTGTCAGGCAGAAGGGCGCTAAGAATAAAAATAATGCCCTCCTGATAATCCTCTCAGCACCGGGCCTGTTTTTCTTTGACAGAATTTCAGAAAGTCCCATTTTGAATATGCTAAAATCCTTCCCTGCCTGTGTGTCTCTGTCTCCCTCTAATCCAGCATCCAACAGGCTGAAATGGGAGCTGCGATGGATGCGCTTGAAAAATGTGAGTTGTTCAGCAACACAAACACACTTTCCTTTAGGTATTTTCTCATTGTGTCATGGCTCTCATGGATCTCATTGCTACATGCTAATGCTCTTCATCCTTACACATTGACTGATAGACTGGGAATGTTCAAATTCAAATAATCTTTGTTTATCCCAAACAGAAATTAAATGTTGTCATAAGTATTTTAAAAGAATTGCTTTGGATGGCAGGAAGGATCTCCAGTAGCAGTCAGTTTCACAACGAATCTGAGGAGGCCTCTGACTTCTTTTAATTTGTATTTATATATATATATATATATATATATATATATATATATAAAAGAACTGTTAAAATTTGGACTAATTGTTTTACTGTTTAGTCCTCTTTAATTGAACTCCAGTCTGTTTGCCTATAAAGTCCGATTAGTTTGGGAAAGTGTGAATGCAAATCAAACTCTAATAAAGCAAACTCTGTTCCGCCTACAAACTTCGGTCTCAGTTTGGTTTAAGTGAACTCTGGTGCGGTTGGAATGTGTATGTGAACGCCAAGCAGACTGGGGAACGCTCCAAAAGCAGGACATGGACAACAGCGCAAAGGATTCTGGGTAAATACAACAAAATCAAACATGGTAGTCTAGTGCTAGTGGGAGAAATGTGTGGTCTTTCACCAAAACGAAAGAGAAATCCTGCAACCGCTAGGATTGTATAGAGCTCTACTCTATTTTTAGTTACATTTTGTGAAGAAGAAAGTTGCGCTCAGTGTCTTTTCCAGAGGTTTTGTGTCGTTTCATTTAGTGGTTCTTGGTACAGCGCCCCCACAGGCGAGGAGGGGGACAGGTTATTCAAAGGGTTTGGTTGACTAAGTGCAGTGCGAAAGAGAACCACAGCAGCTGAAAATGTAACAAATGTTGCAGTTTTGGCTCCCTATCGAACCAGTTCTACCGGACTGTGAGGTGTGAAAACAGCCTTAATGTTTATCTCTGTCTCATTTGAGCCACTCTGTGTCGACGACGCTGTACTGTCCCTGTTGAGTGTTAGCAGGGCGGCTCAGCCTGTCGGCCCAGAGCTCGGGCGAGACGCCGAGCCAGAAACGGAGAACCGGGAAGCTAAGCACCATTGAGCACATCAATCATCCGGCAGGATGTTTCTGTCAGTGATGCACAGTTTGTGTTGTGGCATTTTTTTTTTCCTGTGTGATCATGTTTCTTCACACCCTGATGGACTCTCATGTACTCATCGCCGCTCTTCAGATTTGAAGGAGTGCGTCTGATGCGTCCCTGATGAGCCGCTGCCCTCCCTGGCTGTTTTTCATCTTGTTATTGTCTTTTCATCAACCGGCACTTAAGGAGAATAGATGGCGGGTTTCAGGCGTTTACGACGTCTCGTTCTCTGCCAAGTAAAACTACAATTACGCGGCGCTCGCAAACACACCACCAGCAATTTCCATCGTGTACCGCCGCCGCCGCCTCGTACTCTCCTTGCATATGTATGCAGATGCATGTGTGCAGAATCCAGATTGTGTTTGGGAGGGACATCTTGGACTGGAATCGTTTGCTTTCTGCGACTACTTCATTAATCAAACGTACAATTTGTTCTTCTCTCGACTAATTAGCTAGAGGTGAACACAAATGGCATTGTCGGAGCTGGCCTGTGGAAGTCGCCCAGGGCGCAGAGGTCCGACTTTGATTTCTCTCTGCTCTTAAATGAGGCCTCCAGCCACTCGTGATTGATGCAGTTTGTGTGCTAGGGCTGTAGCTTTTTATGAAACATTAGCGTTAGCGTGTCAGGAGCTAAAGCTCCACTCTCCATGCCCTCCGTCTTCCTCCCTCTCCCCAGTGTACTCCTCTGTCACCAAGATTGATAGATGCTCATTGCTAGTAAATGAACACTTCCCCCCCTCATAAATTGCTGTTTCATGTGACTAGATTAGCGATGCCTTTTTAAAAGGTCAGTTAATTTAAAATCATCTCTTGGAGCCCTCCCTTGTTTGGTGCAGAGTGCCTCCGGTTGAAGGGCTTTGTTTGACTTTGTATTCTCACCTAATTTAAGGCTGCTAATTTACAAGTCACCTGTCAGCAGGATGTGCTCTTTTTCACATGATGTTCCCGGTGTGAGCTTTGGGATTTCTAACCTGCTTTAAATTGTGAGCCGCTGTAATTGAGTGCAGACTGTTGGCAGAAGAAATAAAAGTATATTTTCATGCATGTGAAGTTGTTGGAATATAAAAATGAGGCTGTTTAGAAAAGGTGCGTTGAAATGTAACAAACATTAGTTTAGAAGGACGCGTTTGTTTGCTGTTGTATTTGAAGAAGTCCAGGTTTAACCAAATAAATATTAATTACAGTTTGCAGCCTAGACTAAAAAATGGTTGCACTCTTGAAAAGTAAAACTATATGTGTTAAAAGGTGATGAACTGAGCAGTGAAACACAAAAAACTTAAAAGGGAAAAATTTAGGGTTGAAACGATTCCTCGATTGATTCGAGTACCATGATTTTTAAAATTCCTCGAAAATTTACCTGCCTCGAAGCTTCGTTAATTTATGTTTTATCATTTAGCGCACCGTGTTCCGGCCGGAACATTACTTGCGTTGCACAGCGCTCTCACTTCCGCCTCTGAGTTGTTGACGAAAGCTAAGTTTTAGCGGCATAAAGTCCCATCTTTAAGTTCGGCCAGGGGGGATTTTATTGATCTATGATAATGTCCGGGTTTTCATCGTTTTGGGGACCAATAAGCGTCTTTAAAATGACCGGCGCGATGCCTGGAGTTACGGTAACTGAACATTGTGAAGAGGCTGCGGGAGGATTTCTACAGGTGAGCGGATAGACTGAACACGGCGAGCGGCTGAGTAGTTGATGGTCTGTAAGTGTAGCTTCACGGACGAACCGCACAATAAATTTCAGATCCCGGTCTGAGCAAACGGAGCGCATCGTACATGGCTGGTAGATGAGTTTCTGAGTGACAAGGTGCCGTAAATATCCCGTATTGCTCCCCTATGACGGGCCGTTTAGGACGAAAACTATGTTTTGTCTCTCACACACTACTAAAAACTCACACACACACAAAATATTTTAATTGCACATATATACTATTAAAATGTCATACATATGCAATTTTTCTCCCACACACACACACAAAAACCTAAAATTGCGCATATACAATACAAAAATATGACACGCATACATTTTTTTTCCCACACGCATACATAACAGACTAAGATTGCAAATATAAACTAATAAAATATAGCCTCACCTTTTGTATGCGTGAGAGTGATGTCACGAAAGAGGCGGGGCATCATTTGGAGATCAGTTCGCGCATGCGTTGATACCACAGTGACGTCAGCTTCAAGTTGGATATAGGAGCTACACGGTGTAAGCGACGTTTAGCTCAAGGTTAATCCGATTTATGAACGCTAATTTTGGCCAGCCGTTCTCTCCCGCTCCCTCCTCAAGCGCTCGGCGGTTCACTTAGGTCTGTACTCCGACGTTAGCTCCTCTAACTCCGGCGTTAGCTCCTCTAACTCCGGCGTTAGCTCCTCTTACTCCGGCGTTAGCTCCTCTAACTCCGGCGTTAGCTCCTCTAACTCCGGCGTTAGCTCCTCTTACTCCGGCGTTAGC